>JAHZND010000255.1:0-31191 GCA_027744115.1 Acrocyrtus sp. NNG-2020
GAGCTAATTACTACTCATCAGCTTTTACTTCCGTTAGGACAGCCTTGCAGTTTTACGATTTTCTTATTTACCTATACCTATTAGTAAAAAAGGTGTTTCTTTATAGCTAAATTTCTTAAATCTAACATAAACACGTAAGCGCGTGTTTGCAGTGCACAATCACAAGTTCTTGTACAACATAAAACTCAGGTACAGCATGAAAATGCTCACTGTATCGTTTACGCATATGCTATGTAGTAACAAGCAGGAATTTAATTTGAACTAAAAGAAAAATAAATGCACTGATTAACTGATTTCATTAATTTTTGTGATCAGTGCAGTAATGACAAGTAGGCATCTCTTTACCTATAAACACTCTTGATTAACCCTCCGTCCCTATAAGATAAACGTTTCCGTCCCTATGTTTCTTAGTTTTTACGGCCAATTTAAATTGACTTTTTTATGTCTACTTTTCGTTCTGCCTTTTGGAGCTTTAAACACACAGACAGACAGAGTGAAGGTAGAATTAGAGCACTTCACTTTCAGTTTTGCTCGTAGAGAAACATGGCAAGTGTTTATGAATACCTTCCCGTCAGCTTAGTTAAGTACCATAGTGGCTGTTCTGTGTTTTCTGCAAAAACAGATCTCGTTTAATTTTGTACCTGTGTGTTTACTTTAATTCCTCTTATGATTAGCGTAGGTGTATATGTTATGCATTGACCAACTGTACACCAGTACACCCTATCGTGAAGCTTGCAACTGGCAAGCTATAACGGCTTGACTTTCTGAATAAAAAAGGAAAACTTATTTGTTGTATAACTACTGACTACTTGAATTAAATATTCCCTGCAGAGTACTGCAACGTCTACTCGTCTACAGAAAAACAAAACCGTAGAATGAAATGCAAATAAAGAGGAGCATCAAAAAGGGAGAGATGAAGAAGAAGATGGTGATGATAAATGATTTTTACAAAAACTCTTTTGCTTATTGACCTGATTAGTTTAAAAATAGCAAATAGTGTTTTGCACATACCTAAATCTTTAGCAATTTCTTTTTTATGCAGCAAAACTTAATTATGGAAGAAGTTGCTCTGTAAAAAAACGGATGCGATGCGCTAGTTGCTGACTCGAGGAGAGAAGAGAACTCTGGGATATCTGTACGTTCCCTACTGCCTCGAGCACTTAACATCGCGCATGAGATGCGCTGAAGAAGAAGATTGAAGATGCTCGTGAAAATCCTCCAAGCTGAGTCTTTCGTGGTAAATCATGCATTGTAGAAAATTACGACAGTGCAAAGAACTGCATCTCCGGAGCGATGATGCGAGGAGTATAGTCTCGTTAAAAATTGATGACATGCCTCGCTGCTTTCCTTTAGAGAAGCAGAAGGTGTGTAGAAATTCGAAATTGGCATATATGCCGCACAGATTAAGCAGATTATATGGTGTAATTTTGTCAATCATCGGTAAGCTAATCTATACATTCATCTTTGTAACACAACTTTTTCATTTGACATCTATTGGTCTCATGTCATATTGTCGCATGTGGTGGCAGACGAAAGTAGGGATGAAATGTGAATGCAACAAGGTAGATAACAGTAATAATATGTTCTGAATGCGACTTTTCATCCGTTTGAAAATTAAGGCAACTGGGTAATTAAACAGTTTCGTCATTAGTAATATAATGGGCAGGCGGAATTTCAATAGATATGCCACACGCAACAGCTTTTCCGTGTCAGGTTTCATTGGGGAAATGCTAATTTAAGATTTTAAGCATTTCCTTCAGATTCATCCTAATGATAACTAGCTATCCATAAATGTGCATCCTTTAACTTTGCTAAAGCCTTCCTTCTAACATGTTGTGCGATACAGATGGCAGGTTTAAAATTGTCTGCAGTTATGTGGTAGGCGTTAGCAAGTAAATTGAAAATTAGCTGGATAAAAAATTAAGGCCTACAATTAAGAAACCAATAAATGGACTAAGGCTAAACTTTTGCGTATAAAATTAGCAAGGGCTTGCATTTAGTTTTAAAAGAACTATTAACTTTCAAAGTGGCCTTTGATTATAAATGTGGCCGCGATTGCAAATTGATAAGCTATTAGACTGACCATCCCCTGTAGTCACAACTAAAATGGTGGATGAGGAAAAAAATTGGTGCATGTATTACAAACATGAGAAACGATGAAAGGGCGAGTGGCCGTGATTGCAAATTGATAAGCTATTAGACTGACCATCCCCTGTAGTCACAACTAAAATGGTGGATGAGGAAAAAAATTGGTGCATGTATTACAAACATGAGAAACGATGAAAGGGCGCATGCACAAAGGATTGAATGGTCAATCCTGTTTAACCTGCATGAACCTTGAATATTATGAGATCAGAGTAGTTGACTAGATTGTAGATGAAAGTGAAAATCCACCACGGTACTCGAACGAAACGTCGAATCTCACATCCATATTTCATTTCTACCTGTCGATGCACTTTTTTGTGCATCCGCGCTGCTCAAGTCCACTAACAAAATTCCTTGTGGATAGCTGCACATATTGCATTTAATTGCTTTCTTGATTTTCTATTTCCAAAAGAAATTGATGATAATAGCCAAAATAACCTGTATGAATCTAGAGTACTTTTTTTCTTATTTCAATTTTGCCCATATCCTATTCCCTATTACGATAGTTATACTTGTCCCTCTAATTCTAATCATGGTCACGTCTGAATATATGTTGAAATCAATGGAAATGCGAAAAATGTCGTTTTTTATTACAAAGTATCAGAGAGAGCCGTGTGGGTGATTTAAACTGACCATTTTTTCATCGGTTATTGTATAGTGCCTGCCTAGAAATCATTATTTTTATTAATAAATAGCTGAGCTGAAGGAGAAGGCCACTTCATTAACATTTTTTCAGCTGATGAAAATGAGCCACGTAATACTTCTCGAATAGCATGTCAAATTTTATATTTATTGAGTGCGATCCACACTTAATGCATGAATTGTCCACGCATGAAAACTTCATAAAAACCAAACAGCACTGAACTTCTTTTAATAGTGTGCCACTTATACGATGAGCTGCCAAGAATACCATTGTCAGCCACTAATGGATTACAATAGGATCTATACTAATGGCCTTAATTAATCTTCTAGGAGAGGAATAATAAAAATTTAGTTACGTACCTTGAAAGCAAGAGTCACAAATTATCGAAGGCAACTTTTACGCAATACGCCTTTTCAATTCAATTATGTACTTCTAATTGGAAATTTTATTCAGTTTTGGATTTCACATTATTGTGAAAATTTCTGTTCAAGTTTTCCTGAAGCTGAGAAGATTGCAAATCAAAATATTTTTCGACACAGCACTGAACGCCTTCTATTCAAAAAGAAATAATATCCTTGTCCAGCAGGAAAACGGAACTCTACACGCCCTTTTATTTTACATAATCGCAATCCAATCAAGATAGAAGCACGCAATCACAGAGATATACGGAGCAAGCTGTGCATTAAAAAAATTCACGTTCGTTCCAGCAGGATCTATTAAGCCGAACTGGCCAGCCACACAAAATCACTTCAGCTTTGCAAACACGTGCAATAATCCAGTGACTGAAAGTTGTTTTTCTTTTACTTCGAAGAACAATCCACCACCAAGTAAATCCTTTTCTTGGGCTTCCTCTAGAAAAACGTGAAACGTCAACTTATTCACTTAATCACTTTAGTAGGTATTGTATGTTTTTAATAAAAAAAAGATGCAAACAATAAGTTGATATTAGTGCAGGAATATAAACTAAATAATTTTTTTTACCATTCACCAGCCCAATAAACCAACCTCCTGGATTGTCATTACATGCAAAAAAACGCACGTGAGTGGAATGCCACACAAGTTACATCGCATCCTTTTGCTATGATTGCAAAGGGACGACTAAACCCAAACCCTACGGAGCGATCTCATTGCACTGCAATTGAAAACGAAACTGAAAATCTTGTCTTGATGCAAGACACGTTGAGCTATAGAGAGTGGAAGAGTACTGATAATAATAAGCAGTAAAGCCTCTTTCCTTACCAAGCCTTGCTAAGATGACCGACAAGACAGAGGCACCAACAATGGGCCATTTACTCTTACTCTCAGAACCATTCAGTGAGTCTAACAATGCTTAGGAAAATGAACGCCTTACGGCAGAATGTAGGATGGGGGAGATATCATACATAAGTAAGTACGCAATCACGCTCGCACTGAATACTTTTTGCAGCTTAAACAATGTAGAGTACGCTTTGCAGTAAAAAGCAGTTAATTTTAAAAAAAAACCCTTTCTTATCAGTGGTAAAGTGAGATCTGCAGTGTGCTTTGCTGATATGCCTTGGCGTTGGCACGATGGCATTAACGCTAATGCGAAGGGGTGTAGGCCAATAATTTAGATTTTCTATATATGCACCTGCAATTGCTAAAAATCCAGTAGTGGTCGATGTTTGCAGATGATGAAACTATTTTAGGTAGCATATACATAATAAAAAATATATTTGAAATTCGCTAATCATAAATGGACTCATAACTGCGTGGAATTTTACAACGTTCATTTTCGAAGTGGTAAACTCCCTTTTCGTTCTTGTTTAAAATACACATAAAAACGCAGGAAAGAAGGCTAATGGCAATAATAAATAATGAATTAGATTTGGCAAATGTTTCCGTGAATTACTATCGCTCAACCACCTCAAATTAGCAGCGAGAATGAATAAAGCCGTGCCTGGTAAACTCTGCCCTATCAGCTAATAGGCTTTGTTAAAATTACAAAGGGTTCTGCCTGGACGGCTGTATTTATTTTAAAAATTTACAATGCTTTGTTATAATTGAGAAGAATAAAAAGATTTTTATTGACATTTAGTATTTTTTGCAATTGTTTACACGAATGGCTCGCAAGCAAGCAGCGAAACTCAAACTTATTATTTAACACGGTTTTTCCACAAAAACAAGGAAAGGAATGAAGTGATATCTCCTGTGAAGTAGTTGGAATGTCGCTGTGTGAAAATCTGTTTAAAGGACGTCGCAAACACAAGCTTATCCTGCAGGCAAACACAATTAAAACTTGAATGTGGAATGGTCGTCACTTTTCTTGTAGTGCCGATTTTTTGACTTCTGCTAACAGTTGTAAAATGTCTTAGCCTTCCTTGAAGCTCTTCCGTTTTCTGTAAGTTTATTTTAGCGCTTTGCATATGAAGTGCATTGAAAGCAGGATAATAATACTAATTCCAAGCACTTAAAAAATGTTTAGAAATGCGCTTCAGTTTTAGCTTACTTTTTTTTAAAAGAATGAGTGAAGTGCTTTTATTGCAGGAAATGCAAACGTCACGTTCCAACAATGATATGATATAATTCTAAAACTTACCTAATAGTAGCACACTTCAATCTCCTAATGCCCCGAATTATACAGTGTTCTCTAGAATAATGGCTATACTTCTGGCTTTTAAGATCTCGTTAATTGCAGATGCATGTTATTATTTAGCCTACTTGTTGCATATAGAAATATCTGCGTATTCTCTATATCCGCTTTCCTGCTCAATCAATAGTGCTAAGCTGTCATCCTCATAATCTCGGACCTCATTAATAATGCCTTTCAAATCGATAATGTATACATATTTTATTAAATTCATCATTCTCATTCAAGTGTGACATAAATCATGAGTCGCTCAGTGCCCACATTTCCCATTTCATTTCACGTACAGACTCTGAGACTGCAAGTTCAACTTAATTCAATCAAGCGGAAGTCCGCTTGTAAAGTGTACATGAATAAGAACAACTGAACATAGTACGGAGATGCCTACGTTTAAATATTTCTAGTAGCCGTCTTGCATGCGGCGATATAGTGTTCGTTTTCAGTAACAGATTGTAGTTGATTATTAAGCAAAAGTCATCTTTCGTACGAATGATTTATGATTATTTGCTGTTGCTGAAGACTCTTTCTACAATTGTTTTTTAAACTGACTGCGTCTTGCTGGATTTAAGAAGTAAATAGCCTCTCGAAATCGGAAAGAAAGTTAGAATGATAATTTGAGTAGGTACACGGATGTGTAATAATATTTTAAATTGTTTGCGTAGCTCCACTAGTTCTAGTACTGCACTAGCATACCAAAGGCTCATCATAGATATTTTTGTTCTTCGAGTACTTGCAACAAGAGTGCAAACAATTTCATATTGATATAACAAGCATTGAATGTCTTATTAAAGTGAAGGCACGAAAAGCATAACAAATTTTTTAAAGGCATAAACTGCATCTTAACAAAGTCTAATTGAATGATTGCGACGCGATTATGCAGAGACTTGGAGACTACTCTGTAAAAGCCAATTTTTAGTGGTAGAAAAAAAAGTAGGAACAAAGCTAGGCAATAACTCATTATTATTATATTTTAAACTCTTCCTTTTGTTCTTTCCACTTTGAAGTGCAGTAGTGCGAACTGTGCAGTCTTTGTTATTGATGTTCGTTGGAGATAAAGTACTTTTACTTTCTGTTTTTGCCATAAGTTCGATTTACTTTGTTTTATCAACACAGAACAGGGAGGACTGAGGAGAAGAAAAAAAGCATTATATATTTTTTTATATTTTCATTGTTGTCATAAATAATAAATAAAATGCATCACGCAGGTTTGTTTAGCAGCGCTGCTGAAAGTATGAAGACTATAAGTACACATTTCATGTATGTAATGTAAGACACATTTCATGACAAGGTGACCGTATTTTTTGTAGTCTCTCATGGCTTATCGACTATATACAGAAGTCCAAGATGTGGCTGAATAACCAACCATAACATAACCATATCAAAAAAAAGTATTTTAAGGAACTTTAAAACGATAGAGCATTAGAACAATATGTTCGCGCTCATATCACAGGAAAAAATGTGTTTTGCTGTTGAGCACTTAGCTGGCTCTTTCTGTGTCTGATATCCAACACTATCAAGAGGTTTTTTTTATAAGGAGCGAATTACTCTATGCTGACATATCCTCTTGAAACTGAACGTTTTTGCTCACTCGATTTTTGTTCCTTAATAATAATTATTTGTTGCGTAACCTAACCCATAATTATTTGACTGACTAGATACAAAAAAGTGCCTAAGCACAATGAGACATGCAGCAACTAAAATACATACGTAAAAGGCATAAATATGACCAATTGTCAAGTTGGATAACCTTTCTGTGCTGTGCTGTCATCGAAGTATCACATTTTTATAATTAACAGCAGCAACTTTTTTTTGTCGACTTGACTTGTTAAGTAACTTATAACTTATAACTTTAACAGGATTACACAAAAGTATTGAAAAATGGACCCTGCGGTTGCGCTTTATTGCAGGGTTGCTCGACATATTTTAATTAACATGTTCACATGTGCTAATTACCTATAAGTTGCGACTGTGAGTTTGCTAACTGTAGTTTGGGCTCATTTAAACCTCACGCAGCCTTTATTTTGCACTTACCCTCTATTCTTGTGATTTTCTTGTATTCAAAACTCTGGCCAAAAAGCATTCACTACTGTGAATGTGAGTGAGCGAATATACGTGCGTTACCGTCAGGTAAAAATTCACACAATTTACCATAATAATCGTAAATTATGGTGATGAATTCTCGCCTAGTCTGTCCTACTGTCTGAATTGGAATACTACTGCAACTCCAAAACTGCAATGTTGTTAATCTACTAGGGCATTATATTTTCAGTTCCTATATGCTCACTCGAGCACATAAATGCAATAGAGCGACATCATATTCATCTTCTCGACATCTGACAGCGTAACTGCATGCAATAAGTGGAAACGAGTCGTTTAAAATGCCATGAATATTCATGTCCTCTTATCCGATGCCATTTATTTTGGGAATAATATTAGCGTCATGTCACGGTGTGGATTATATTTTTTCGCCAAGATTGCATTTAAAGTATTGCATTATACCCTAAATATTTTCAGACACGGATAAACAACAATGTCGGTGAATTACTTAACATTTCATGTATTTATATCTGAATCTATCTAGGATAGGGTCAGTTATACAGTCATAGTAGTACTCATATGCTACCAACTTTTTATTATTGTTACTACAAGTTATGAAAAGAGACCGTTCGTACCGCTACATTAAAATAAAATGACATAATATTCAACAATAAACCGGTAAATTGGTAACCCACACTGACAAGGAAGTGACAATTTGATATCTGATCTAATTTCTCTGAGTGCCAAATTTTCCCAAAGAAGAGCCGTCCTCTATCCTAAAAACATCATCATCATCTCTGTGATATTCGTGGAGCTGTTTGATTTAAAGTGCTACATTTCTATATATTTCACTTGAGTGGCTAATACCTAACCATAACCATCAAATTATGATCATGATAGTGGTCATTTACGCTATTGTGCCCATCACTGGTCTGGTATACGAAATAGAATCCCACATCTTCTGCAAAATGAATTGTATTGTAAAGCAATCTGCAACTGCGACCACAGTCACAGTGGATTTTCAATTAAAGTGATGTGATGACATGATACTAACGCTCTGCCTCAGTTTATAATTTTACTATGAGACAGTTATGTGCTGTGCAGAAGAATCAATTTTTTCTGAGCGATGAAACATAGAAGTAGGAATGGACTTTACGTAAGACACATTATGCAGACATTCTTCAGAACTGTTCTGATTGTTGTGAGAGAGTTCATCAGGAAAGGGAAACGGAATTTTATAAACCTGATTGTTAGGCTCACGGTTTCGCGCTCAGCTACTTTTGGTATTTTGATCACCTAAATTAAGTGCACTGCAAAGAAGTGATTCAAGGTTGGCACAGTCAGAGAAAATCCTTCACGTTGTTTTTGTTTGTCTCGCTCAGCTCACAGGAATAATGACTTGGAATTTATTACCACACACATACCTAATCTAGATTTCAGGCTGAAGGAAATTTACTTTGTGCGTGGAATGATTTACAATGTGAAATAAAATTATGGGAATTAAGGTGACAATGATAGGGGCATTCGTAATGTACTGTACACAGTCCAACAGCGAAGGAAAATCATGTGTGTCAGAGCTTATTAAGATCGAATCATTACAAAAATCTCGGAAAGTAAGTTAAGGTCCTCACTTTGGACAGACTGATTTTTGAAAGAGATAACGAATTATGATTGTGTGTTTTTTGCAAAAAAAACATAAGGGAAGGGATGATTGGGGGCAACTTGCTTTACATAAAGTAATTCGTCAATTCAGTTGAAATTCAGAAGGTGACCAGAAGGGCTATATTAACCAAAAGACATTTTTAATACCTAATCGTACTCCGTAGTTCATAGAAAATGATCGATAGATTCCAAATGATTTCTTCTTTTACTAATATAAACGATTTACTAAATGTTTTATCAGCCTATCAGGAAGCAATATCACCACATTCCAAGTTTCGTCATTCAGTTCCTTCCAACGCATGCTCTAAAAACAACAATCAACAATAAGGTATGTTTCAGCTTGTTTTGAGATATGATTGTACGCATTTGTGCATTGACGTTGCCATTTATGACAGGCACCAGAATAAGGAAACGAACTACTGCTTTTGTTTGCACTCAATAGGCCTGACTCTGAGCCTCATTAGGACTCCTGCTCTATTTTTAACATTTGAGATCAGACTAGATAAACTTGAACTGGATACCTTGAATTGAAGATCGAAGTCTCTCGTTGAGCTCTAAAGTCACTGTCTACTGAAATGGTAATCCTTGTCTCTACAATACCTTCTTTTACTAAAAATAGAATAGCATAACAATTGAGTGGGCTGCGTCCTTTGCTTTTATGAATTGATGGAAGCGAAGTTGTTATGAATTGCAGGCATCTTCAAATGCATTCAACCCTACCGTGACCTTCCAGGAATGGCTGCAGTTGGAGAGCCGAAGGTATTCTTTTGTAAAGGATAGCAAGTTTCACTTTTACTTTTATAGCTTCAAGCTACATAATGTATCTCTTGTCTCTCGTAGCCAACTTCTAGCGCTGTTTGACCCTCATGCATCTATTCCGTCAATGGCCTTCGGTCTACATTCAGCTTGTCGGAATATAATTTTCTCGCTAATCACTACAGAACTATAATTAGCATTGACGATGCTACTGCCATTGATAAGATAATGCAGTTTACTTCAACTCAACTTGTTTTCAAATAGCAAAATTACAGTACCAGAAAGAGTATGTATGTATATTACAGAGACTGCAGAACTAAAATAAGCTCTAGTTATATAGATAGTTATAATTTTATAATTATAATCAAGTAACGTTTTTGACTTTCACTGTTTCTTGCAACCAGTCATTGTAAAGAGTGAAGTTTGGTTTAAAATTTAGAAACAGTGAAATGACTTTTCCACATTTTAATTTATAGCCGCAGAAAAAAATGATTTAGAATTTTAGCAGACCACAGTTATAGTTTAAAGTTTAAATATATCGCATCATTAGCAAGCAAAGTAGCCCAAACAATTTTGTACTGTGAAATATATTGCACAATTTATTTTCGGGTTTTGGGTTTTCTCAAACTGAAATAGTTTTTTTAATAGATTTACTATCGTAGCAAAGAAATCCAAGAAAATAAACTGCTACAATTCTGATTAACGAACTAGATTCAGAATAGCTTAGTAGTAACTGGATAAAGTTCTAAGGTTCTTTTGAATTCTATCATGTCTTCAATTATCTTAATTCCTCTTTTTGCTAATGATTCCTTGGAATTCTTGCCATTTCCAGAGAGCATATACATCAATGGTCTAAACTGGTCTGGCTCTTGCACATCCACCGAGTTCTGCCTATCTTGTAGATTTTTATTGATTTTTTCGGAAGGTAGAAAGCCTGTTAGTTGGATAGTTAACTTTCGAAAGTTGCATCCCCTAGGATTTAAATAATCCAGGTAGAATTGTTTTATTTTCTTCACCTCTTCTGTTGCCATTTTAGAGTTCATAACTTCGCCGTTATCCCCGGTGATTCCAAATCGTTTAAAAATTTCGAGCCAAGGAATTTTATTTGAAGACAAATACTTTCCATAAAATATTTTGAAGAAGTTATCAATTCGTTTATCCACATGCTCTGAGGAAAAATTAGAAGGGTTAGTGACAACTCCTACGTAAAGTCCATGTGCGCCAACAAATGGTTAGTGGAAACAATCGAACAACGTATCCGAGTTGTTCAATTGTCCTGAAAATACAAGGTTTTCAACTTTTACATGGTATACATAACCTACTAAAATACCAGCATAGGCACCTTCATGATCTTTAATATTTTGCAAAGGTGCTAGTAACAGTTTTGGTGGCTGACCTTAGCTGCGTAAATATTCTCCTGCTCATGAGATGGTGAAACAAAGTGAAGTATTTTTCTTCTTTTCCTTCCAATTGTCCAAACTGGTAAAAGTTTATAATATAGGACGTAACGTATGCAGGGTGTCGACCTAACAATGCTAGGATGCTAATACCCCGTGGAAAACTCGTGCTTCGTTCCGGAAGTATAAAAGTCGGTGACTGGTTATATTTGTAATTGCTGAACAGAGTTAACATGGCCATAACATCCTGGATGCATATGTCACCTTCAAGATTTACGTTAATTTTCATCCGTGTCTTGAATGCTCGGATAAGGCGACAAAAAGCTTCACATGTGATAGCTGGTAATTTAAAAATAATTTCTACCTATACACTAGAACTCATAAATTATTAGGCTTAGTTTAATTATCTCTCCTTTACCTTGCCTTACCTTGCAATGTATCACGAATCTGGAAGAGGGAAGGTTGGGAGGGGTAGAGTAGAAATTGAGTCACATCGCTTACTAAAATTTCCGAGTCTAGAGTTTCACTAATAATCTCCTTTACAATATCAAGTCTCAAATCATTAAAAAACTGCCCATATTCCTTCGGGCTTCTTTCTGTAAATACTTCCTTCACAATTTCTTCCATCAGACCTGCCAAATGACATCGAGGCCCAAGCACAATAACACGCATTCCTTCGTCGGTTGCAGAGATCTCGAACATAGTGAGGGGATCGTACTTATGTCCCACCTTGGAAATAACGTTATCAGCAGTAATTCTGTTCCACAACTGCAGTATTTCCTTCCTGATTCTTGAAGTGCCACTTGCAACTGGCGAAATGAATTCAGCTGAAAAGAAACCAACTGGTACCTTTGTGCTTATGCAAGGGGACTTCTTTTCTTTTTTGACAACTATACGGAGCTTATCTGTGGATACTTGATCTCCATCAGATACTTGCTGGCAAGAAGTGTCATCACTCAGATTGATTTCCTTGCAGAGAAAATATCCAGCATCAGGCAATTTAAAACCGTCGCAATTCATATTTTTCAACTGGTTAATACGTGTCGGAGCCATTTCATCCTTCGCATAACGGATGTCGCAAGCCCAAGCCTTACCCTTACAGAAGCTCGTATTAGTTTTGGAGACGTAGAGAAAGCATGCATCTTGTGGAGTTAGTTGGTTCAAACAATCATTAATGATCTGGAAGTCAAATCGAGTTAGCAAATTCTGCGATGTAAGTACATGCTCAGGTTTCACTTGTTGCAAAGCTAAAGATAAGACTCTAGCACTTTCAAGAATTTCTTCCCAGTTCTGAAAATGAAATGCATTTGACACAGTTCTTGAAATCTCAACGTAGTACTCCTTTCTCACACATTTCTTCTTGAGGAAATTGATGTATGAAAAGACAGTGGAAAGTACATGCTCCTTTTCTTCGTAGCCTTTGTCTGTGAGAAAAATCGAGATGGTGAATACAGATCCGAAACTGTTTTTGCAATAGAAATCTTTGCCGGAACAAGATGCCTCAGCATTTACTGATTCCGTAATCCAATGCTTCTTTTGTAAATAACGGATAAGTCCTCCTTCTTCAGTAGAATTGATGAGTGTTCGAACGTAGTAGAGAGGCTTGGTTTCGTACGCCTGCCAGTACTTAGCATCCAAGCACCATACAACCATAAGGCAAGTTGTATGTGTAACTGGAACGATGTAGTATTGAGTATTAAAGTTTTCAGGTACAAATGGATGGCCATAGCGCAAAATTTCTTGGGTGGGAGTTTCACAAGATGGACCTGCCTGGGGAATATCTGTGAAATACTGAATGACCAACTTTTCTATTTCATTGACAGGAAGTGGAGCTTGAATACAAACTGTCATGTAGTTCGACTTGTAATATCTTTCTTTCCAAGCTTTCATTCTCGGTATCAGTTCTGGATGTGACAGAGATTTCTAAATGACCGAATCAGAAATGTTACAATAAATATGAATGATACTCGCCTGAAATGAAAATATCTATAAGGACATTCATTTTTTATTAGGGCATTATAGTATTTTATTTTATCGTCTACCTTATTGCCCCAGTAAAATTTTCTGAAGGGATGACCACGTTTTGCTGTAGATCTAATAAAATCATAAATTCTTGTCATGTCATACGTCTGCTTAATTCCATACTCAGAATCAACCGCATTGATTTCTCGCCACACCGTTCCTTTTTCCCATCTTGGGTTTATGATTCCATCCACGAGAATATCTAAGCATGTAGCCAACTTTTCAAGTCCGCAAGAAAAATAGTACTGGGTTTGCTCAGGAAATGTTGCTGCATTTACCACTCCTTCACTTTCAGAAACAGTCATTGCTAATTTATTTGGCTCGGGATATTGTTTAGACCCAAGAAAGACGAGATGTTCTACTAAATGCGCTAATCCACATAATTCCTCAGGGTCATGAAATGATCCTACTCCAACTGTAACGCAGACTGAAGCCGGCTCTTCACAGCAGCGAATGATTTTCTTCGACTTCGGATCTGAAGATGTAAGAAGAGGCGAGCTGTCATTGTCGGTTTTACCTGAGTCTGGTTTTAAGATATAGTCCTTTAACTGATTGAGCCATCCGGGCAAATTCTTATTGAAATCGTATCCCTTTAATCCTTTATCTTGGGAGCATGCACATAGATATTCTTTGTTAAACTCCTTAATTCTTTCAGTAAGAACTTCATGATTGCTTGGAGTAGCGGATTTTGCTTTTTCGTCAAGTTGATGGATGCATGTAGATACTAACAGCGCTTTCAGTCCGTTTGTCAACTGGATTGCTTTATAATTTTTAGAGTCCAGAGGAGACTGAATTACTTGGCCAAGATTTCGCACACTTGGCGCTCCACATGGGCTTGATGCAGGCCGCTTGTTCGCAGGCATTTCTGGCCTTAAAATGCAAAATCTTTGCAAAATCTTTATCGTAAACTTTAAAATAAAAAATCTAAAAGATTCAATGATAAGTGCAATCAGTATAGATGTGATTATTAAAAGAATTTGTGAAATAGTTAAAGGTCTATAATTTTCATATCATTGTTTGCCTATCTTAATTGTTCGGTAACTATGTCTGCTCGGTTACTTGTAAGCATGTCGCGATCATCTCACATCACGGCTTGGCCGGGGCTGGGGAAAGTGGAAACTGGCAAGATAAGAAAAGAATGGCAAGGAATAGGAATACGACTAGGGCTATGAACTGGATGTAGTGGAACATTGGAATCGGCGACATGTTGTCTAACTATGATAAGGCTCCTTCCGGTTCCCCTTGAACTTAAAATCAATGATTGATGATAGTGCTTATTTATTATACTGCTCGTCTCAACTCGAATATGCAGGCTGCCTTTGTGAACGTGAGCGTGAACAAAGTCGTGCGAAAAGATAGGTAACCGTTCATCTACCTTCGCCCCTTCTGTCTATCGACTACATCGCAAAAGCAGCATTGAGTACGCATCATCGGCGGGAAAGCATTTCCCACATATTACCTAGAGTAGAAGGTTGAATGAAAGTACCAAAATATTACGCAGAACAACAAAGAATGCAGTGAAAAAGCCGCTCTCCGGAGGATTTATCGTGTTGACTGTTGACTAAATGTTTGACATTTTAAGCTATTGTCAGTAAATTAATTGTTTTATTTAGTAATTAATTGACAGGTGGTCATTTTATCGTGCAAGAGTGAGAGTTACCGGTTGTGTTATGCTATAGATGACTTCACTACCTCAATTAGGTATTAATAGAAGTACTGTGCACATTTAATGTGCTTGAGGTTAAAGATCACTCAATCAATGAAATAACAATAATAGTAATCTTTGAAGAACCAGCCAATCTTGGTTAAATAGAACAGCTGACTGACAAATAACTATTATTTGATTTTACAGCTGATGCTACGCCGTGCACTGGTCAGTTGTGCAGCAATTAATACATTCAAAGGTATAACAATAAACTTAACCTGTGTAAGGGACTATCTCATTTCTCATTCAGACCATGACTGCCTTTCCTGTAAACTTACTTCAAATTAAATTAACCTTGTGACTTCATGACTATGACTCATGTCACATGCGAATGCGAAGTGCAGTGAAATATAAGGGAACTCTATGACTAACACAAAAGTATGAAATACATAGGTACATAAAATCTAATTATTGCTCGTAACATTTTTTCAGAAACTACATGTTCTGCAGTTAAAAACGGTATTGGGTTCTCATCACCGTATTCGTCATTATCATCGTTATTTCGCCCATTAAGTTATCGTCCCATATGTAGACAATTTGTTGCGACCAACAATTTTGCAACAGCACGATCACCAATAACGATACCAAAAGGAAAGAAAAAGGATAAAGCAGAGATGAAGAAGAATTCCAAGAGTCCAGCATCCGGCTCTATGCAGCAAACGAAGATTGGTCAGTTCTTTAAAAAAGGAGTTAGCCCTGCAGCAGCCGCTCCAGCCTCTACCGAAGACAGTCCACGTAAGAAAAAAGAGGAAGCTGAAGAATCTCCGTTGAAGAAAGTAGAAAAAAATCTTTTAGGAAAAGCGAAAGAGGAAAAGGAAGAAAAACCGGTGAAGTCTGGGAGGAAGCGGAGATCGAAATCGACATCGGAGGAAGAGGAAGATGAGGATGTCAAAGTTTCTAAGCCTAGTAAGAAAGAAAAGGGGAAGCCAGAACCCAAAAAGCAACGGAGAAGGATTGTGGTGCAGTCTAGTAGTAGTGAGGATGAAGTTGAAGCTGCTGACGATGAATTACCGGAAGAAAAACCTACAAAGACAAAATTAAAATCTCCAGTAAAAAATACTAGTAGTAGTGAGGATGAAGTTGAAGCTGCTGACGATGAATTACCGGAAGAAAAACCTACAAAGACAAAATCAAAATCTCCAGTAAAAAATGAAAGTGAACCCCGGAAAAAGAGGGAAAGTAGTCCTAATCCAAGTCCGGATAAAACGAAAAACGGAACCTCTAACAAGAAAGAATCTTCTACGACCCCTGAGAAGAAACCCAAGGCAATCGAAAATAATTCACGAAATGGAGATGGAGACGGTGATGCTTCCAAGAAGGCAAAAGAAGATGGTCAAGCAAATGGAAAGGAAGCGAAGGCTGCAGCAATTCGGCCATCGCTCCCACCTCCTAAGGGTTGGAATCCAGATTACAACCCAGCTAAAAATAACTATCATCCAATTGATGATGCCACATGGTCTAGGGATCAGAGGTCAGAATATTTTTAAAACAAGGGATGCGTTTTACCCCAATGGATAACTGTATTTGTATTTATGATAGTATAATTGTATAACTCAGTGTAATATTGTTCAATAGGGTTCCGTACTTAGCTTTATCGAAAACATTGGAAGCGATTGAAGCTACAAGTTCTAGGCTGAAAAATATTGAAATATTGGCGAATTATTTTCGATCTGTGATAATTCTTTCTCCCGATGACTTCCGTTTAAGTGTGTATTTATGCCTTAACAAGTTAGCACCTGCTTATGAAGGTATTTAAAGCTTTGAGAGTTGAGTTGTTATGAAAAAGACAACCAATATGCACACTTAAGTACTCCTTAATTTTCATTTTGAAAACATATTTCATTGAAATGCGTTTTGGGATATTGGCTTTTCATTAAAGGAGTGGAGCTTGGAGTTGCTGAAACAAATGTAATGAAGGCCATCGCTCAAGCTACTGGCCGGGCAATGGATAAAATAAAATCGGATGCAGCAGCTGCCGGTGACTTAGGTATTGTGGCTGAGAATAGTAGGTCAACACAGAAAACTTTATTTCAACCTCAACCGTTGACTGTTAACGGAGTTTTTTACAAGCTAAAGGAAGTTGCTGCATTAACTGGAAATGCTGTAAGTTGACTTATTCTTCAATTACAGTTGGATAAGTATACAAAAAGAGAACAATATACCTACATCATGTAGGCTACATGCTAGAAATAGTAGTTTGCTTTTACCCTGCTAACAGTTTATTTTAAATATTTTACAGAGTCATGCAAAAAAGATTAGCATGATAACTTCACTCTTAGTTGCGTGCAAATATTCAGAAGCTCGGTATTTAGCCAGATCACTACTTGGAAAGTTGAGAATTGGTTTAGCCGAGCAATCATTGTTACAAGCAATTGCACAAGCTTGCTTTCTTACGCCTCCTGATCAAGACACGTCCGTCTGGCCTCCAAAATTTTTGAACCGTGGACGTAAAGTTTCTGCAGAAAATTTAAAGTCGAACTTTGAAGAGGAAGCCTATAAAGTAAAATCGGCATTTTGGTAAGTTTAGAAAGAAAAAAAATGCACTCTCAAAACTCGTTCAAATGGTTTAAGATGAACCATATTAAGTTGTGTGCCATATTTCATTTTTTATCTGTTCACGCAGTGAGTGTCCAAATTACGACATTTTAGTCCAGGCTTTATTGGAATCGGGCACAGATAGCTTACATGAAAAATGCAAACTTACCCCTGGAATTCCACCAAGACCTATGCTGGCGCAGCCAACTAAGGGTGTCGCAGATGTCTTGGAAAGGTTTGATGGAATCAAGTTTACATGTGAATATAAATATGATGGTGAAAGAGCACAGGTATGGGCATAATTTATTTAACTTAGAAGAAGAACAAAATAGGGGAAATGGAAAATAAATCCCAGAGTTTATTTTAAGATTTTGTTAATTTAATTTTCCGTAGCTTCATTACTTAGAAGATGGCAAAATCAATATTTACAGCAGAAATCAGGAAAATAACACATCAAAATATCCCGACATAATTTCGCGATTTAGCAAATGTATTAAAGGGGATGTAAAATCCTGCATACTAGACACAGAAGCCGTGGCGTGGGATTTAGAAAAAGGGGGAATACTGCCATTTCAAGTACTTTCTACAAGAAAACGAAAGGTAAATTATGTACTTAATACTAATAAACTGAATATTGACATTCTAGCTTACTCTTACATTACAATTTGCAATAAATAATCTTCTTTTAAACCTTTCCTAGGATGCTGATGAATCAGAAATTAAAGTGCAAGTTTGCGTATTTGCATTTGACTTGATTTATTTGAATGGAAAGTCGCTGATCAAGGAGCCTCTCATAAAGAGAAGAGAACTTCTACGGGAACATTTTCAGGAAGTACTCGGAGAGTTTGTCTTTGCAACTAGCGTGGACACTGATAGTATGGAAGAAGTTCAGGAGTTCTTAGAGGAATCTGTGAAAGGTAATAATGCATTTACTAATTAGAGAATTTTGAGTGAACTTGAACAGTTTATGATAAATTATATACTTGATCAAAATATTAAAAGTAGAAAATCATCTAGGTAGTGCTATATATAAACCGTTTTATTGATGGATTTGGTTAGCTACTGTGAAATATATTAGTAAAATAAAACGACATGTATTTTTACCTATATCACTACTGCCTGCAAATGAAAGACAGTTGTCAGTTGACAGTTCCATAGTCAGTACATTTTTTAAAATTCAAAAATTCTTACTCGTGTAGCTGGGAACAGGATTTTCCGATGAGCAATTGCAAAAACATACGGAATCTCTGAAGCCACACGTAATTCCCCACGCAAAGTCCTACTACCGGTATCATGATAATCTGAAACCTGATCACTGGTTTGATGCTGTGCAAGTATGGGAAGTGAAATGTGCGGATCTTTCAATTTCTCCAGTTCATACGGCGGCTGAGGGAATGGTTAGCTTTTAATAATTTATTAAACTTTATTTAGTAATGTGAAATATTTCAGTGCATCTATGGTCTATATTTGTTTCGTTTCAATGCTCCAAGTGCAACTCTGAGTAGCCAGATAACCATTTATGGATGCAATATACTATAAGTTGTTTTTGTTCATTTACAGGCTGATCCACAAAAGGGCATATCACTTCGATTTCCGCGATTTATTAGATTACGAGAAGATAAAAATATTGAAGATGCTACATCATCTTCCCAAGTTGCTGACATGTATCGAAACCAGGAAGTTGTGAAGAATTCTACAGATAAGAAAAAGGGATTTGATGACGAAGACGACTTTTATTGAATGCATAAAAATAACAAAAACTTATTCTTTTCAGTTATTTTATTTCAAGCATGTCCTGTGCGGACACTAAAATACACTTGCAAATTACATTGCCTTTACCCATAACCTTAGTGTATGTTTGTCTTTCTTTATGAGCATCTATTTTTGACCATGTTTACCTAAAGCATATTACAACAGTTACTGTTAAACAATTTGTGTTAAAGTAGAACACTTTTCCTAAAAGGAATAACGCTAGCACCCATAACAAATGAAGGTTCATTACTCGACGAGTGGAAAATTTTTAGGCATTTTCGATTGTGTTCTTTTTAGGTGAGGCTCTTGCTCATTGAGCGTTTTTGTTGCAGAAACCAGATCACCCGGCGAACAACGAAAAAATGCACAAGGAATTGTAAACTCTAAATAGCATCGGTCGTTCCACTTGTCATGATTTGTTGATGTATTAGTGCATTTTTTTCTCATCTCCTTAGCTTTTTGTTGCAGCTCTAGTCTCTGCATTGCTGTCATAACTCTATCACATCCCACATCTTGGGAAAGTAAATGACTTGATTTTTTCATGCTACTTATCCGTGTAGTTCTATACTACTTATAAAAGACTAGTTGTAAATTTTGTAAATGCATATTCACGTCACCGGCAGAGATGGTAAAAGAAGGGAAGAAACTAGGTTTTTCAGTTGATAGGTACAATGTGGGGTACGCTACACTACTTCGTTTGGAGAAAATGTATTTTAGACAGGGTGAGAGAAACATGGAAATTTTCAAGGTAGATTACCGCATATATTCGCCCACACCTATCTCATCCATATGCGTTTTTGTGGGTATTTGCTGTTCGTTCGGTAGAATTTTGCTAGTAGAATTAGTTCGCATACTGAACAGTAGCAAACTAATTTTGTCTCTTTGAAACCGGGCACTAACGCATTTGCGACTGCAGGAGTTTTCAGAGTCATGCGTGCTGCATGTGAGCTTTCAAATAGGAAGTAGTATAGGTAGTAGTGGCTGTGCTTATATAGAGAAGACGTTATTTACTCATTGATTCTATTCATTTGCATCAACCATGGACAATAATTGCCAGTGTTAATTATTATCGACTATGAAAACAGTAAAAACTTTATCTTGTGTTGTCCCAGTCATTGTTTTCTAAAACAATGATCTTAAATTCTCTGCAAATATAAGACCCATTCCCCACTCCATAAGAACCTAGGCATTTCTTTTCTTAGCAATACAAAATGTCATGAAAATAAGAAAGCTAAGCAATCGGCAGCACCAGCAGACTATAGACTCTTATCGTCTTTACGCTTAGAAATGTCTTCTCATGTGCCAAAATGTCTAAATATGTCATGTTCAGTTTCCAAGTGGAGGAGGCTTTGATCTGACATTCTATGACAGACTCGAAATGTATACAGTTCACCTTCAGAATTCGGAACGAAGATCGAAAAAGTCGTTTCCAGTATAAAAAGTTCATGGGGATTATCCGGTCGTGTCGCGAGTGACCAGACTTCACGTCTCGTCTAATCTCGTGATGATAGGTTAAGAATGGTGAAGCAAATGTGTTCCTTATGTCTAGATTCTCAGGTTTGGCAATCCTCCAAAAAACATCCAACGAAGAAAAAGATTGAGAGTGAAAGTAGTTCACCGCATACCTTTTGCGTTCTTTTGCCAGAATGAAGCCAAAAAACATACACGCTAGATTTTTCATGAAATGTTGCAGCTTCACCGTCACCTTTTCGCTTTCGTGCTAGTGCTAAGCAGCTCACTCAGAAATAATAGTGCTTTTTACTGCTTTATACTATTTACCAGGTTTCTTAGATTTTTGCATAAAATATTCAGTGAGAAAAGTTCTTAAATATCACAAAATGACATGATCTTGAGTCTTGAAAAATGGGTCTTCTAAATCTAAAGTCTGGCAGATATTGGAAAAATAACCTTAGCTCAGGTTTAGCAAGAGATGTGTCACGCGCTTAGCGAATGCTTTAATTGGGAATGTAAATGATGACTAATCGCCATTCACAATTCATCAACCAGCTCATACACGCACATAAGTAATTGGAGTATGTGCTATGTGCAATTGCAACTGCAGTTTTTAACGAAACTGGTGGACCTTCTGCTTCTAAATTCTGACTGCAACTATGCATAAGTCTGTATCTGCAAGTGACTAAAACTGAGACTAAATTATTTCGCTCCACAGGTCCACATACGAAACGAGCTTACGTGTAGGGCCAGTCCTTAGCNAAGTGACTAAAACTGAGACTAAATTATTTCGCTCCACAGGTCCACATACGAAACGAGCTTACGTGTAGGGCCAGTCCTTAGCTTTTTTTCTTCTCTTTCAGTTTCATGCTAAGATCTGAATTTAGAATATTTTTAGACTCATCACTTTACTCGTAGGTAGGTACTATGTCATTTCATAATGCCATAATTCTTCACCCTGCCCATTATCGTCTAAATCCTCCATTCACTATTGAGTCAAAAATGAACTACGGAAACGATAACTATGCATTGAAACATTTTTTAGTAAAAAATAATTTCATCTTGCAGTTTTCCCCTATTACTACGTTGTCGCTTGGAACTGCCTGTTGTCATTTACCGGGTAAAATGATCAACACATCTTTCATCTTGATGTTTCAGACCGTCAATGAGTCTTTAGAAGAGCTCATTTTCAGTGTGACATGTGGTGACTTCTCCTTACATTTATGCGCTTGTCGGTTCTATTTATATCAACAGGACTATATGGAACAATTCACAAAAATCTTTTCCGCAGCTTCTCAGCCTCCATAGCTTTTTCATGGGAGCTTCTAACTTCTAAAACCAATGTCTTTGTTCTCGTTCGGTGAACGAGTGACTACTGACATCACAGAAATGCGGAGTGAGTTCATGAGTTCAGCCCTCAGCATAAATACAAAATGCTGATGTTTTACGCTTTGTTTTTTCAAGAAAGAAGAGCGTCATAAAGCGAGCGAGATGTGTCAAGTATCTCTGTATAAATCTACCCTGTCTTCATGTATAAAGTAAACGTGTGATGTCGTGTGTGGACGTGGAGAGGAGTGTGGAGCTGTGTGGAGTTGTTGCTGTTATAGGTATATCTATCTAGGTATGCAGTTTTCTGCTTTGTTATGTAACTTTTGGGAGCATTTTTTTGGGAAGACCCCTTCACAAAAAAAACTACATCAGCAAAGTCCATTTTTTTAGTTCTCGGTTCTCTTCCACTTTTCTGCTGAAGTAGTCCCAATCTCAATATTTTCCCTATTCCGAGAATGAGTGCAGCGATGCGTTATGAACAATGAACATAAGAATAGAGAGGGATAATATTCATTCGGACTGATACAAATCGTGCTAGATGTGTTATGTATGTTAGTGTTTAGCCGTTGCTCTTCTTATCGCCCGTATCTACCTACGTTACATATCTACGTTACATAATACCTACCTGGTTTTTTTGCCAGCATTCATTCTGCTTCAGCATGTTGATATTTGATCAAGACTCAAGAGTCTTGCAGTCTGATGATGACTATGACTGTCTCTGACATGAAGAAAAGTAGCTTATGTAATAAGCTAAACCAAAATGTTAAAATTTAAAGTGAAAGGAAACAATAAACAAGGCAGAATCATAATCTTAGCTGATGCAAATGAAGCACACTGGTAGTGTTAAAAAAACAGCCCTGCTGTCTGTTGTTCAGTCTTCATATCCTTTGCATAATCAAATTGTACGCAATATGTGTACTTGCTGGAGTAAGGGTATGATGTAATGTATATTGCCATTGCATATGCTTATGCTATAGTCATAACATGGATGAGATTATAATTTAGAAACAGAAAACAAGAAAAAAATGCCGATGCCACCGACGATGCTCTTCTGCCTGCTTCTTTCTGCTCAATTATGCTGGTTTTTGAAGGGAAGGGAAGAGCAGTGTTAGGAATGGGAATGTATATATTCCATATTATCAGTCTTCATATCCTTTGCATAATCAAATTGTACGCAATATGTGTACTTGCTGGAGTAAGGGTATGATGTAATGTATATTGCCATTGCATATGCTTATGTTATAGTCATAACATGGATGAGATTATAATTTAGAACAGAGAAAACAAGCAAAAAAATGCCGATGCCACCGACGATGCTCTGCTCCTTTCTGCTCAATTATGCTGGTTTTTGAAGGGAAGGGAAGAGCAGTGTTAGGAATGGGAATGTATATATTCCATATTAACTTTTTAGCTTAATTGCGACTCACAATTTCGCGACTATTATTACTGCCATTGCGATGTTCCAGTACATTGAAGGGATTGCTGGTGGTGCGTGTGCGTGTTCATTTCATTTGACTATTGTAAAGAATGAGACAAGCCGACAACCCCCGTCATAGAAACAGCGATAAACTTGCAAGATGAAAAGAACAACGCAGTAAAGGTAAATGCGTATTTGGATTTGGACTAGGACTGTATGTGATGCAGAGTGAGAGTATCTTTGCTTCGCTTCGCGTTCGGCTTTGTACTGTTGTTGCTGTTTCCATACCCACAAGCAAAAATCAGTAGAGAAAAGCAAGCAAACAAATTGAGATTGTTGGCTGGCAAAGCATCGTATCAAAAATTGGGTAACGGATGAGCGCTGTTGGTAGTGTAATAGGGAGAAATAAGTTATGAGACAGTGGAACTAAACAGATCTGAGGCATGCCTCAAAAGTTGGTGTGCCATTTTTGGCTGGGGATAGGTGAGAAGAGAGTAACGCGTGGTGAGGCAAGTGGAAATGGCAAAAGAAAGGTAAGCCAATCATCTAGTATCTTGGTAAAGCTAATGCTCGGAGGCCGGCGGAACAAGTCGAAAAATCTACGCTGCTAAACTGACCAAAGCTGAATTACGGAGGTTGGAGAAGAAGCGAGTTTAGTGAGAAAGTGCAAGGCTCACTGTACGGAGTGACGAAATTTCGATCAGCTCAATTTTAACATCTTTTCAGCCCATCTCCAACTGCCATCAACCAACATGGCTGACACGGAAAATAAGCAGACTTCCGAACAACAATCATCACCTCAGCAAAACCAACAATCTCAGCAACAACAGAAGCCTGCTCCGAAAGAGAAGGAAGTCATCGGTAAGTCATTTTTTGGTAAAAAATTAAAGGGCTCCGACGGTGGCGCTTGTGCCGTATGTATGTATGTGTGGGAACAACCGGGTGGGAAATGTCATTGAACTTGGCTTGAACATGGATGGATGGGGAGAAATGGAGGTGTGGGAGGGATGAGACTGATGTAGTTATTTTTTCCGTTATTTTCAGCGACCAAGGTGACCGGTACCGTTAAGTGGTTCAACGTAAAGAGCGGATATGGTTTTATCAACCGGTAAGCATCTAAGTACACTATAAGAAATATCGATTTGGAAAGCGTTAGTGTAAGTACTGGCCTGAGGGGGTTGGTGGTGGGAGTTGGAAAGGCCAATTGAGAGACCTTAAGATTGGAATGATGAAGGGTTATTATGATGCTAACGAGTTGTGTGTTTATGTTTTAGGTCTGACACCAAGGAGGATGTGTTCGTCCACCAAGTAAGTCAATGGAGATTAGTGGTTTTATATATGTATCTTTGGAAAATATTATACTGAGACTGATTGTTGGTTTATTTTGGTCTAGTCCGCAATTGTAAAAAACAACCCGAAGAAGCTGGTAAGATCTGTAGGAGACGGAGAAGAAGTAGAATTCGATGTGGTCGTTGGTGAGAAAGGAAATGAAGCGGCCAACGTAACTGGTCTCGCGGGTGAGCCAGTGAAAGGTTCTCCCTACGCTGCTGACCGCCGACGGGGAGGTTACTACAGGAGGGGACGCGGACGTGGAGGTTATCGCCGTTACGCAGGTCCAGGAAGACCTCGAAGGGATAACTCACGCAGTGAAGGCGACAAGACGGAAGGGGAAGAAGGTTTAGAAGGAGAGAAAGATGATCAGCAGCAGCCGCAACGTGGGGAGGGAGGCCGAGGTGGCCGTCGATTCCGTGGTAAGCATCTTTTATTGTCGTCAATATAAAATAAATTCATTTTTTCTCCCTTAATGAACAATCTGTTTCCTAAGGTCGAGGACGCTATCGTTATTATCGTGGCCGAGGAGGGAGAAGGGGACCACGCTCTGACTCCCAAGGTCAAGATTCTGGAAAGGTAAGGCACCAAAATAAAATCCTTCCACCCATTATATAGAGGATAACAAATAGCATTACTATATTAGCTCTTCCTTAACGTAATTGTAAATGTGCCGTTTTGTTTTATCTCATTTACAGGGAGAAGGTGAGCAAGATGTCCAACGGGAAGGCGGTGACAACGAGCGTGGTGGTCGACCAGCAGGTCGTAGAGGGGGTCGCGGACGAGGCAGAAGGGGATTCACTCGTCGTTTTTACACGCAGAGGGGCTCCAAGAGGACGCACTCAAAGCCAAAGCAATGACTCTGGCAAAGAACAAGAGGTACAAAACTATTAAAATAAAAAAATAAATATTTTATACCTTGGTCATAATGTCCATATGTTACAGCCAGAACATAATTGTATGTACTTCTTTGTATTCCAGGGGAGTGAAAGCCGTCAAGATAGCCAGCCTGAGCCCAATGAAAGCTCTGCATAAGCAACATCTTTAGAAAAATACCCTCTACATTGAACATCAAGATCCAGTTTAACATCTTAATTAATGAACAGTTTACGTTTTTACCGCAGAGGGGCTCCAAGAGGACGCACTCAAAGCCAAAGCAATGACTCTGGCAAAGAACAAGAGGTACAAAATTATTAAAATAAAAAAATAAATATTTTGTACCCTTGTCATAATGTCCATATGTTACAGCCAGAACATAACTGTATGTGCTTCTTTGTATTCCAGGGGAGTGAAAGCCGTCAAGATAGCCAGCCCGAGCCCAATGAAAGCTCTGCATAAGCAACATCTTTAGAAAAATACCCTCTACATTGAACATCAAGATCCAGTTTAACATCTTAATTAATGAACAGTTTAACAGCATTTCTTTACAAAATACCAGCAGCTCCCCTCTCATTTAATATTCTATTAATTAACATCATCATCATCAATATTAATAATAATTATTTCTATCATCAGTGGGAAAAATGAGTTCTTTTTGTAATTTGTTTTGAAGAAAAAGAAGAAAAGAAACATGTATTCGATTTCGATACTGTAATATCTGTGTTTTTAGATATGATCTACAACTAGTGTCTGTCGGTGTCTTTATAATCGAGAATTAGGATTATAATTAGTATTGGTGTGTTTTTGTGTTTTCCAATTTTCAAACTCTGGTCATTTGAATACTTATTCAAATAAAAACGGTTTTTACATTCTTCGTAGAAAAACATGAAAAAGTGTAACTTGTCTGGCGTACAGTTTTTGGTTTTATTTCCCATCCATCGTACTTATGAATTACCGTTTTATTCACTAATTTAAGGTCATAGCTCCGACCGAAATACAAGCTTCGTTCCATCATGCCTTTATCGTACTTCATCATGGAATGCATAAACAAGTGTTTTTAACCAGCATCATTTTTATTTTTAAGATTTTAAGTAAGGTTTCCTAATTAATTTACATAATTGATATCAATTACAGCAAAGATTAAGGATCATGTTTAGAAGTTAGGAGCCATGAAGGTCATCACCGTCATTCAGAAAGTGGGAGAGAGATCTGAAGAAGTTGACAGAAGTCAAGGTTGCATTATCCACTAAAACCACGCATTGCTTACTTGCTTTAAGCTCCATTCATTCAAGAGTGACGATAAGTAAAAGAAATAGAGGATTAGAAATTAGAATGCAAATAGTGATGAGAGAAGCAGGAAAAGTCGCCAACTTGGTGCAGGTTGTTTTGCTATGATAAAATTTAATCATGTAAGCAGGGCAAGGTTGGGGCACCGTGCAATCCGATGCATTTTCAGGAATGGCGAGAGACTATTGGCTGAGCAGTTAGAAGTAGTAGCCCAGTTAAGCATAAAGTACCTTCGAGAAGTTATCAAGAGTACAAGTACAGTAGGTTTATCCAGGATGGTGCTGAACGTGCCGTTTGCTGTCTTGATGATGGTGACGACGTGATCTTTGAAGTCAAAAAGTGCACTCTCACAGTCATGCCATGACATTATTTTTTCTAATCTACCCGAGATTCATGCAATGATAAATGCTGAGGAATTGCTGACATGGGGAAAATGCAAGTCTACTTTAGTTAGTATGTAACCATCATCCAGCAACAAGATCCGAAGGAAAAGGTGTTCATGTGATATCTCCGACGTGTAGGTAAACGTTAAGTACCTAATAGTGCTGTTGACTGGTGAGCAGATTGAGATTAGGAAGAAACGGGAATTTTTTTTAACGATTTTCGGTCCAGCTCGTTTTTAAAAATTGCTCGAATGTGGCAATGAAGTGTGTAATTGTGATTGTGCTCATAGGAGCCTTTATAGCGGAACCATGTCAAGGTACCAATTTTGCTGATTAACTTATATGGGTGTTTATTAAAATTGCATGAAAATTAATATGATATGAATTATTTGTATAGGTCAACGTATTCCTCCACCGCCCCAAAGTTTCCTGAACGGGTTGAATAATCAGAATCAGCAACAGTCTCCTCAAAATGCATCCGGAGGGCCATCCACCGTTCCTAGCATGCAGACCATTCAGCAGCTCCAGAAAAACGATGAGTTGGCTAATGTCAAAGATGAAAGCATCAAGAGGGTCCTGTTGGAACTGTCCACCTTGCAAACGCCTTCACAAATGAGTGAAACGATGGCAAGGGTTGCGGCTTTAGTGGGACCTTTGTTTGTGGCCAATTTTGACCAGAGAAAGGACGAAATTACTGCACAAAGTAAGCGCATACCAAATTTACCCCACAGCGTTATATGAAAAAATAGCATTTCAGTTAAAAGAAAAATGTACATTTTATTATCAAAACATTTTCGGTTCATTTCGGCCATACACATAAAACGGAAGAAAGAGCAAAATCTTGAAAATTGACACTTTTACCAAAATTTATGAAGCACCAAAGTGCTGAGCTAATTTAGTTTTATTATTTTTAATACTAACTAAATTCAAATTCACTAACTGCTACTATAAGGCTAAGCATTATTAATTCCAATCTAATGCCTGAATCTATTGCAAATTTTGCCGGTATATTGAAATATTCTCAAAAAGAAAATTGAAGAAAACAGTATACACAGTTATGTCATATCGTATATGGCAAGGATTTCACAGTTTAAAATCACATTCGCTGGTCTAGTTATTGAAATTGAATTGATTTGCAAATCCGCTGCTATAAATGCTCGTCTATTGTTCTATTACAAATGCCTATGTGCTATTCAAAATTCAACAGCAAAAGCTTAAAGCTTCCTGAATTTTTAAAATATTGCTTAGGAAGGGTACATTATTGCTAAATTGAAAAAGGGATGAAAACAAACATATAAAAAAATGAATTAATTAATTTGTGTTTTTATCGAGTGAAACGAAAAATGAAAAGGATAATGGAAACCAATATTACAGAATAGCTTTTAACTTAATAGTAAGCTAAAACTAACAGCTAACAAAGTGCCTGCTAAATTCTTAACGCTTTTCATTAAACAAGTATTTGAAACTTCATCTTACATAAGGCTCTATTGTTATTTAATGGTAGGTAATTTTCATACTAGACTATTAACGGTGGCATCATGGCATATTAAAAATGACAATTTTTAGAAGGCTTCTTAGTTGGTGAACATGTAGTAGGACAGAAGCATTCCAACAAATGCGAGTCCACTTACTCCAGAGATCTTTGAACTGCCACTGACGCACTGAGACTCGTGTGATCGGTATCCCTCCTTACACGTGCAAAGGTGCAAAGTTTCTCCACATTCCGCATTGGAAACACACTTGTCGTCTTTGCCACATGGTCCGTTAGCTCCAACGACGCAGCTTCCGGTTCCAAAGAGTCCAAAAATGTAACCCTTGTCCCAGACTCTAGTTGGTGCACAAACGCAACTTCCAGTGCAGAGTAGACCCTGGTCAGTGTTGCATAGTTTGCTTTCGTCTTCATTTTGAATTACTGTGCTCAAAATGCTTCCTGTCACACTGCATTCGTCGCCCCAAGTTAACTTACCCTTGGCAGTGACCAGGCACACAACACCGAAGAAAGCCAAAACGGCAAGGCTCAGTTTTGTTGGAGACATCTAATTAAAATGAAAACGATATTGAAATTACCAAACATAATATCCGTGTAATAAATTCCTTAATTTTATGAAAATTTGCTAAATACCTTCTGTAATTATTATTGCTTGAGAATGACGAAGAAAAGTTGCGTAAGTTGAAGTGGACACCAAATCTAAAATTTAACACAGAAATTAGTTAGTGATTATGGCTTCGGATTTGTGCCTTATTCTATTCATTAATTAAAGGCATGCAGTAATTTTTTGTATACAGTATGCAGTAGTGATAATCTGCGGATATGAAGCATGTTTAATATCTAAAACACAGTAATTCTCTTTCATATTCATTTGGAAAAGTTATGCATATGTGTCATAGATTATAAACGATGACAATATCTACGTATCTATACGTAATATGTAGTTTGTATTGAGCCACGTCACGTGCATAAAGCATTCCAAATGAAAAGGCGTCTTTGGAAGTGATATATTGGAAAACCAATGATTTGCCGGAAGTACGAGTGCTGAACGAATGCATGCGCAGTGTCCAGTACAATTAGCATTAGTTTAGAACATGCTAGTTAAATTAATAAGGTTAATGTTTGTCATTCACTGGTAGCAAGTAATATTCATGAGTACACAGCACAGCAGATGAGTTCTGAAAAGTTTATTCTAGGAATTGGCTGCAACCTGAAATTATAATAAGCTACTTTGCAGGCCATCTTATCAAGTTTTTTTTTATTAAAAAGAAGAATGGGTTGAAAATTCATACTATTGGCAATGAGAGTTGCATGCATGTGATTGTTGTTGTGTGGGACTATTTAATATTTACCTTGTGTCCTGTAAATTGCATGCAGTAACTTTTAAAGGCTTTTGACCTAACTCATAACTATGTAAAATGCTATGGCACATCATATAACTTTTGAAAGTGGAAGTAAGTATAACTAGGTATTTTATGGGAATTTGGGAACTTATGGAATTGATATTCTGGAGTGTTATTAAATTATGAAGTACAAAAATATCAGATAGAGATGATGGTCCCAATCTTTTCTAAAAACCAACTCAAGAATTTTCTCTCTTTGATTTATTCCAGAGAGTGATCATTCATCATGACACATGATGTATTAGATATTCTTAAGTACCTACCTATGTGTATAACATGAATGCAAAGGGCTGTATAGATTAGATCCGATGTTTTAACATTTTCTGAGGTTGCAACTTGGGAATTAAAATGATGAATTGAAATTATACCCATCGATATAAACTGCATGTGAATATCTGGAAAAAGTGATCAACTGCAGCAGCAGTCTAGCAAGTAAGCAGCAAAATACTATGCAATATGCAATAATGGAGTATCGTCAAATCTATGGAAAAGATCACGACGAAAATAAGCATCCTTCTTTATAGTATAGTTTTATATTTTAGACATAAATTATTTTTTATAATTCATTCAGTAATAATTAAATGGCAGTCGCCACAAGTTGATTTGATTTTCAAGGTGTGCGTTAATACTTTTCAGGTACTTGGTACTTTTATTCCTATTCTTGCTACTTAGAAATTATTGTAACGCCACATATACTTAATTTTAATTAACCCTGCCGCCAGTATAACGCTTGATACTGTCTCCTTAATAAGCATAAAGCATATAAATGACGCATTATTACGGCTGGAAGTTCCCTCAGACATTTGTGGTCGCCCTTAAATATTCCTATAGAAAGCTAATTACAGTGTAGCTTCTTTTTTATCCATTTACTTTGTGCATACTGTGCCGTGTGTGACCTACGTATTATAACTACATACAGGTTGGACAGAATTCTTTGTATAATGTTTTCCCTAAAAAATCTCAC
>JAHZND010000257.1:0-77729 GCA_027744115.1 Acrocyrtus sp. NNG-2020
TTAAATTAGAGAGCTGCTAAATCAAGGGAGCTGCTTATAATTGCGAATTTACGGTATGTTCTTTATGTAGAACTTATAAAAATGTCTTTGGCTCTTCGTAGCGTTTCTAACTTACCTAGATTTCATTTGAGCAACTGCTCCAGGAGGTAGATTCCCATGCACAACTGATATATTTACTCCAGCCTTTTCAAAAACATGTCCATCCTGAATCACACAAGTGATGCCTCCACCCCCTTCAGCTCTTGTCCAACGGTCAACCTTGAATTTAACTGGAAACTCGTTTTCTTCTTTTTCTAAAGCACGGCAAAACTCCGCCTAGCAAAATAGAAAAATGCCCAGAAAGTTAAATATCGATTGCTGATTTCCATTGTATAAACAGATATTTATTGTAAGATTTGTTGTATAACATGCGTAGAAGTTAAAGTTCCTTAACCATTTACCTGAATTCGCATTATGAGTAACTCCATCTTCACCTTCATTTCTTCAGACTCCGACTCCAAAACCTCTCTTGAAGTAATAGGCTCTGCCATGAAAGTTTCTATTATTTGGGCTAACCCAGGTTTGCGTTTGGCTTCTGCATGTACTTCTGTTGCAAAAAGTCCACTTCCTACTATGAGGCTGGAACAAAAAATCACATTTTGAAGCGCCTGATTTTTCCATCAGTGATGATTCATCACTCACTACTCAGCAAAATGTCCACTTTCAATAGCATGAATGCTAATAATTAAAGTATAAATCGTTTTAACTTACAAAGGTAACTTATTATTCTTGAGCATCCATTTAAAACCACTCACTGAAGTTCTTACCACCTTCCTTCTGATTCGGGTGTACCCCACGGTAAAGAATTTAACAAACCTACATAATTATTAAAAATTAATTAAGCTTACAACTAGATTTTTCATAATTTGCAGTTACAATGGATTGGTGGGGACCTCCAGAGCAAGTAGTAAATTATCGGCGATTTTTTACTTACATTTCTAGTAAAACGTAGGCACAATTTCCGCTTCTTGCATTAACTTTCAGCAGAGCACTACGAAAATTAAAACCTACAGTATTTAAAAATGCGTATGTAGTTAAAACGTGCTTTTTTTGCAAGCACAGCTCTTGAAAAATATAAAGAGGGTGGTATATCAGCTGCTGTGCTGCCGGCACATGACTGACTGTTGGAATGCATTACATTGCATTCCAGTCCTTGTCTTGACTGCTTCACATGTTGGCATTTTTCATTGTGTTGCGTACATTTTTTTGTACTGCAGATTGCAGACTTACAAGTGCCATACCAAGGTCATATAAAGTGAACTAAGGAGTCCGAATATGAATTGAGAAGGCAGATTTTTCCAAGACCCACGAAAGATATTTTACTTCTATAATTCTACATACAATAGAAGACCCTCAGAATTGTGAACCTCGTTCATTGAGGTCACACTTCTTGCCAGTTCAGCTGCCATTACTGGCATTAGTACTGCTGCATAAATACGTAATGCCTCAGAGGACAAAGTAGCTAAGACTGAGCTAGACTGTAATTATATGAAAGTGAGATATGTTCCATAATTTATTCACAATACTCTCCTCGGGTCACCAAACGTGAATTACATACTGCTTTCTCCAGCTACGGTTAGCTAGACAAATTGGCGAACTGTATTGTACTTTCGTATTGCATATTGCATGCCTTTTTTACCTTCAATCTGCGTAGTTTTAGAGGCAAGGTGAGTGAGTGCTTTTATTTGGGCAAAGTACAGGTTCTAAGCTCTTACCTTACCTGACATTTAAAGTTTCGTTTTTCATAAGTTGTAATTAATTGCAATTTTAGGACAAAAAGGAAGTTAAAATGAGGTTTTTCATTTTTGATAGCCTAAACGCCTTTCAGCTTTCCATTTCGTAAGTAGGTGTTTAATATTAAAGCAGATAGTAAAACTTTATACCTTACGTTTTACCTGTTATTCAGTAAATGTTGGATGGAAAGATGGAAGGTTTTCAGCAATTAAAAGTAGTTCGCGTGATCCATTATGATTTCCAGTTACATGTGTCCTTGAAACGTAAACTTAATAGTTTAATGGGAGAAGAGTGCACGATCAATGACAGATAGGTATTCAATCAGCTCGCACATTATATCTTATCTCTGCTCTTGTTTTTACCTGCAGTGCTTGGCTTACTCTTTTCAAACTTTTTAATAGAGTCTTTATCCAGCTCTTTTTCTGATGTAGCATGCAACTACGTAACTATAAGTTGAATTAGCTGAAGGTAGAATATGATGATAGAGTAGAATGATGGTTTTGGCTGATGAATTTTGATGAGTGATCATATTGTCTTTTAAATGTCATCAATTTCATAGATACCTACCTACGCTGGCAACCCAGTATGGAATGGGAATGTGCATTTTACGGTAGCGCTTATAGCTTATAGGGAAACTTCTGTCCCCGCTATTTAAATTTGTGAAATATTTATCATGTTATATAGTAAAAGCACAAAGAAAATATGTTGCATAATACTAAATAGTGGAATTTATTCCACCAGTTTCTCAAGATGCCCACATTACTGATTTGCTTTCAGTGTGATTTTAATGCTATGTGATCATTACAAGAGACCAAGACCACTATTTATTTCATGCATTAAAAAAGCATGTCGTGTCTAATAGTAAGTCGAGTGGTAACTGTAGGTCCCGTAGTAAGTCAAGCACTAACTAGTATAAGGAGCGATATGATATCTACCAGGACAAGAAAACTGTAGCATGCTACTTCACGTTCCAAAAGAAAATTGCACATTAATTTTCTCTCTATCTACGAAAAGCCCAGAGCTCATAGTAGTTAACCAGCCCTGCTGGATTTTGCATGACTTTAGTTTGGCCATTCAGATTCCGTTCTTGCACTTATGGTTTTTATTGGTAAGCTATTTTATCGCCAAGCTATATTGCTGTATTAAATAATGAAGAAAAAAGTCTTTTTTACAAGGCCAAAGGCTAACTTTTTTTTGCTGCGATCTGACGTTTTGCCTTTTCACTCATTTCCTTTTCCAGAAAATCAGTAACATTACAATGCTGGTCTCTCCTTCCTACCCTTGGCTTTCCTTCCGTTTCTACTTCTCTTCCTTTTCATTCATTACCTACTCAACAAGACCAATACTAAACGTGGCACGGAATTTCATACTACGGAATTGGTATATGGATATAGAGGAACCGTTACCGATCTTTTTCGCGTTTTACTCTTTTACTCTATACAACGTATCATGTATACATTTATACATTTATGTTTTGCATGAAGTACGGCAGTTAAAATCTAAAACCACCAGAAACAGCCTTCCAGTCTACCACAGTCCACCCGCAGTAAAGTTGGCTTAACAGTAGCAAGCAGGATAAAAAAAAGAGGAGGACGAGTCTACCCCATTTATGGCACTTTTTTGTGACTCAGTCGTATAAACACACATCAGTTCAGGAACGGTGAACGGGGAATTCAGGAAGGAATAGGATATAGACTAGGAATCTCCGACTTCTCAGAGAACACAAACAACACGAGTCCCCTTCTTGTTCCCTCTGTTCTTTCCACGACTAGGCTTAACCTCTGCTGATAATATATGAAACTCTGCTCCTGTTCCTTTTACAGTAAAAAAAGGATACAGTTTTTTTTGTGCTGCATTAATACTAGCTGATGAAAGTACATATACTACCCATATCCATGCTATTTCTGTGTCGGAGGGTTGAGAAATAAACGCTTTCGGTATGTATAAAAAATTATGTTCCTTACATGTATTATTTATGCATTAACCCAGTATATCTTTAATGAACTCTGTGAGACTGATAGAAAACAGATGAGATTTTTCTCTGAGAGGGTAGCCTCTTCTCTTTATAGATAGGGAACGGAGACCTATAACCGAACAACGACTGGAAAACTGGAACAAAACAAAAGTCATTACATTACGTATTATTTGTGTTCTGCGACTGGAACTACTGCAACCAAAGAAATGTGCGGTGGTGGTGCACGATGCTCTGCTTTTTGTTTCCCAGTTCTTACTAAAACAGCAAAAATCGCTAATGCGAACTTTAAGTGAGAAGTAACTATACGCTTACTTTCCTTTTTTATTATTGAAGTTTGCTTTAGACTGCGAGGTGGTACTTCGGAAAAAAAGCTCTCCTGCGAAAATTTAGTTTCTCATCGTTAGTTTCTCCTGAAAAGAGACTGAGATTTTTGTGTGATTCCCAATATAATATTTTTTCCCAAATCGGAGAGAGAAACAGTAAATGGGAGCTCCATTAATGAGAGGGGAAAACACAAAAATCCATTTTATATGAGTGAGCCCACCAGTCCAAAACCTACAAGTTAGCTAATAAAAGCGGCTCTGTGAAAGTTAAAATAAATGTGTCAGCAGAAAAGGAAAAAAGTGGAATGAAAGGAAAAGCAGAAAAAGAGTAATTTCGAGCTGCTTTCTGTAACGTACTTTACTTTATTTCAAGCAGAACTTGTGAGGAGCTGTGAGAAGCTCCTTGTGCGAAGTATATAAGCTGCATAAAATGTATAGCGTGAAAAATACGAGAGCTCTCTAACTTATAAAAACTCCATCTCCATCATCGCTTCTCATCACTGATTGTGAATTCATATAAAAAAAGTTTTCCCTATTACTTAACTTACATTACTTACATATTGCAGATCTTTTCAGCATTCAATGCGACGCGGTGATGGAATAAAAACGTACTTGTTTCGTGGAGTCGGAGTGTTTAGTTGTTACTTGTTAGTGTAAGCAAGAGAGGATAGAGTTAAAATCTCGTAATGAGTGATGATCTGAAGAAGCCTTTTTAGTAAACTACTTTACTAGCAAGTATAAGGAACGGAGAGAAGACACAACTCGAGTTTATGTTGAACTTGCCAGTTTGCCACATTCTGTACACGTCCAGTACTTGTTAAATTGATTATTAACGTAGTGTCGTTAGGAAAGCCTGTGGTGTATGCCACTTGCCACTCACAACGTTCGCATGTAAGTGCGTAGAAATTTGAGTCGGAGGAAATTTTGACAGTCAGAGCAATTTTTTTGACATGTAGAGTTGCCGTGTGGGAGTGAAACTTCTAAGTAGTACTCATTCATAATACATCGTCCAAGACAATTTAGCAAATTACGAGCTATAACAACATGTATGGTTTTTTCACCCGCCTTCTCAATTAACTCTCAAATCAACATCTAAATAAGCTAATCAAATCATAGCACAGCGAAATCTGTACAACTAGGTCGGTCACTCGGTTCTGTCATTTCGTGGTACGTCCTCTCAGTGCAAAAAAAAGCGAAACGCAACAAACAGTGTAAAAAAAGAGCCGAAGAGCGATGAGTGATATTTTAAATCAACAATCAACCGTCAAGAGTCGAGCTACATGAACAAGTACACACCGCGACCACGATTTTTTAAAAAGTCCACCCCGTTCTCGTTATAATCAAGCAGTGCATTTTTTATTGTTTGTGGTGGGTGACTTGTTTTTTCGACAAGTCAATTATTCCTGCTCTATTCACCGCCCTGAAAATAAAAACCTGTCAGATATCTTAATTATTTCTGTGAAAAAAAATCTCACTATGAATCGTCTAAAATAAAAGCGACAACTTCAAGTTGCTGTACCGTTTTGCTAACCGCCGTTTGCTTTCCTGTGTGAACTCAGAAACGTACATATCCGGTAAGATTCTAAAATTTAAATTTTTACGGGAGCTTTTGTAGAATAGTAGTATGACTGGCTTTATTGTCCTATTGCCTTTAATAATAGTTCAGTATGTATGCATATGGGACGCATTTAGAAACTTTATTTCTAGTTTACGCTTTCAATGAATAACGTGTTGTATAACGCATTAAATTAGTAACTTTTCCTGAATAAAACATCAGTTTCAGTAGTAATAGTGGATGCAGATTGAAATACACGTTTCAGTAATGCGTGCACGTGACGCAGAATCATTAAATTTTATTATTTGTCACGAACAAGTCAGAATTTTTTTTTCAATAGTTCCTCATTCTTTTAAAAAATACCGGTGCTTTTTTAATGATGAACTCTCCGTCGATTCTTACAGCTACTTTTTTTTGTAAATAAAAAGTGCCTAGCACAGACAGAGATGCATTCAGATTGATAGTTGCTTCTTAATGGTTATATATTTCTTCTAATTATAATGCGCAAAGCTGTGATGCCACTGATGTGCAAAGTGCAAAGTGTAAGCTAGAATAATCACAGTATAAAAAAAAGTTGTTCATTGTTTCTTGATCTCATCCGTTTGCACCATAACACTACAAGAACAGGAAGTACTTAACTTCTATTCATCGAGCATCTTTTGTAATTCCACTTACACCTCGCAGCACGTAACTGTTCATATCGTACTATTATATTTATTGTAATTAACTTTTAGCTTTTTTTTTTAAAAAAAAATCTAGTGTCGGGAGAGTTTGAATATTTTTTCCGAGCTATTTTGCAGCTACGTATAGATACATTTAATTCCTATATGAAAGGTGAACCTTGGTAGAAGTCCTGCTAGCCTACTAATTGCTATAAATTATCTTCACCTTCCAGACAAAGCAGGCACTACAGAAAACAGAAAAGGTATGCTAAAAGTGCATTATGTAAAAGTACTTAAAATGCACGTGTGTATTTTGTATGCATTTTGTCGGTACATTTTGTTACAATACAAGCACTCAACTCTGCATATCAATCAATATCAATGTCACATTGATTAATTCTGAGCTGCTGAAATGTATAATCTATGAATGAATGAGTGTGTAATAGGCTAGCTGGGATGTAAATATATGTTTTTGCTTGTACCATGATGTGATGATCTACCGGCTCTTTTGTGTATCGGGTTTTATTTCATTCTTTCCCTAATATTTCACCTTTACTATTTTACACGCGATGGCAAAAGGCGAGGTTTCTTCTAATAGTAAGTGCTCGACAGAGCAAGTCCAAGTCCTATTTGCAACGGAAATGCCTAATAAGTCAATTTCATTCATGTTAATAATGTTTGAAGGTTCCAAGAGACTATACTTACTGGATATATTGATTCCCATAAAATGTATTATCCAATGTCATCCAGGTGCCAAATTGCAAAAATTAGTCGTTCATAAGCCACGTCCATGAATAATATTTCCCTTTGGTATGTAGAAATAATATGCCAGTTTATCAGGCATTTTGGCCATATCAGTTATTATCCGAAATTGATGAAATAACTTTCGTTGCTGGCTTACTTAATTATACTCTATGGAATTAAGAACATTGACAGTCTGTCAATATTAGTATTGCCTCAAATACTCATTCATTAATAAAAAATGTCATGCACTAAATGAAATGACCAAATTATATCTTCTCGCTTCTTGTAGATTGCGGCAAATAGGTAGTTTTCATTCATTACTCCAAAAATGACAAAATGAAAAAGCGCCGGTAAATCAAATAAATTGTCTGTGGCTGTAATAATTATTTATGATTATGACGGCCTGGTCCTATGGACCTCCCTTCTCTTTTGAGTCAGCCTAAATGCTAACCTTCATTTCATTAATGTCCTATACTTATTTATATCTGTTTTTATTGGCTTTCTAGCGCCAGCATTGTATTCTTAATATTCAATTAGATTTATTTTTACGATGTATATGCGAATCGATTCCCGATTCACTGCCCGGATACGCCTGACATTCATGTTCATGCCAATGATTATAAACGTTATATGTAATAATTTACTGTGCGAATTGTAGATTGTAGTACGCACAAAACACAAAAAGAAAGGAAAAATGTTTATCGCAAGTAGTACAAACTCAAGCAATATAATTTTCATTTTTTTATATGTGCCTCAACTCGATACGATCTAGTTTTGCACCCTACCCAGGTATCGCATAGCTGTCGCAACTATTCAAGAGCTTTATTAAATTTCAATTCTTGAAGTATGCGTATTATTACGTACGACTTTGGATTTTCAAGTTGCATGCTATATACATGCAAAAGAGAGGGATGTAGTTAAAATCGAGTCAACGTGGAAAAGCAATGCGTTTGAGCTACTTTTTGCAGGGCTTTTTATTGTTTTTAGACGTCCGTGTCTTTGGTGAACTAGTCTTTGAGAACCCAACCCTTTACAAGTTCTTCTGGTCTTACAACAACAAAAGTATTATTGTCTCTGAGTGAGTATAGCCGCAGCCCCTATTGTCTACGATTAGGGACACACAATGCAATGATATGAAAGTTATGATTTTTATATGAATGGTGACGATGACGTTCCCTTCTGAACTACTTAGGTACTTAAATGAATACAAGCGCAAGAGAAGCTGAAAAGAACTGTTGTGAAGTGAAAATAATATATACCGGTAGTTTGTTCATTTCTGGCAACAGTGGTGACCGTAGAGTAGGGGAGTCAAATGTGTTATACTTTTACTTAACTTGCTTCTTTTTAGGCTGCTGCATAGTTGAAATATCTTTCTCTTCTGCGCTGTATAGATGCATGAAATATCAGAGAAGCCTGATATTTATCAGTCGTTTTTTTGTACAAAAAATAATAATATTGCGTGCAGCATTTTACAGAGCAGCAGCAACCTCTTTATCTACACCTTCAGAAGTAATTATATAGAGTGAAGTGGGAGAGAGAGATGAACATAGGCCAAGACTAAAAATACTAAATAATAATCCCCTTCTTCGTAGTTCAGTTTAATCGCAGCTTGTGTTTTCCCGTACTACTCCTTAGGAAAAACAGCAAGTGTTTTATATAGCCGTAAAAAACTGTGAAGTTGATCTGGCTGAAAAGTCAAAGAACAAGCAGCCCATTATTATGAGGTTTGACTGGCGAGGAGTAGGAGAGAAGGTGAAGCAGAAGGAGTCGAATGTTTGACTGAACTCAACTGAAAATCTGAATATTATTTTTCAATTATGCAATTTACGTGGTGAAGATAAAGAGTTGCAGTTTCTTTCTTTTTCTGAATCAGAGAAAAGCTGACTAAAAAACATTTTGTATTGAATAAATAAATGCTGAAGTGAAGCTGAATTCTGTAAGAGATGAAACGGCAGCAGCTTGGAGCGTGGAGCTTGCCATGAAGTAGCATTTTTACTATACATATCGTGTCTGTTTTTATTCCCAGCTTCCAGTTTTTTTTTCTGTAAATTTCTGGATAAGTGGAAAAGATAGTTAATAGTTTACTCAATTGGATAATGACTATGAGTAATTGTCCAAAGTGTGTTTACTAGTACTAGCCAGTGCTCTGACGGGTGAAGGTTGTGATGAAAGAGAAAAAAATTGTATTTTGAGATGTTCGTTTTTTTCAAGTGATAAAGAATTTCCGTAACAGTGTTGTTGCCTCTTGCATCATTGTTCATTGCCAATAGTGTCATTTGCCACTCCATGCAAAAGAATTGACAATTCTCTTTGTTCTTCCACGTTCCATTATCCACGTCTTTTTTTGTTTCGAAGACCGATCTGTGAAAAAATATCAAATAGGCAGCCTAACAAAAAAAAATCACAGAAGTTTTTATGAGTTCATGTAAAACTTGTAAAAGTGTCTTGAGCAATACAACAATATACCGAGCGAACAAAAGGGGAGAGTGTGCTATTCCAGCTATTGGTAAGATTAGGATTTTTAAGATTTTCAATAGGCATTTGAATCTTTGTAGGTATTCTGCTTGCTATAATAAAAAGTTCTATGATTTTGCGCAGATAAGGATAAGGCAATATGTGTGCGTATTTGTAATGTGATACACTTATAAATAACAACATTTGAAAAATTAAAAATACAAAACTATTTGCAATTAAAGCTATCGTACATCGTACTGTAGGTGCATTCCTTAAAGCTGCAGATATTTTCTAAATGTTGAATAATGTTGTAATGAGGAAGGAAATAGAATAAATAGAGAAGTAAAAATGTAAGCGTTTACATGAGCAAACTACATTAAAAATTGCATAGATTAGATAGAATAGCTGACATTTTATGTCCGCAAACCGCAGACTGCCACAATAGAGTTAGTTATGTTGACAAACGACAATTGTTAGGAAATCACTCCTGATTACGACACATACACAATAAGTGTTCATGTAGGAAAGTCTTGTAAAATAAATTATTTGTGTGAGGTGGCTCATGCACTTCACTATTCCACTTAGCATTTTGCAAGGGCGTTACAAATGTTTTCTTCGAAACCTGAAGGGACTCATTTTGTTTCTTGTTAGTGCCTACGTAATACCACTTCTATACGACAACAAAAAACAAAGTACATCCCGTTCAGATTCTTCTTAAAAATCGCTTGATTAGTGAGAAGAAGTTGGCAAGCTGAAAGAAACATGGTTTTAAAGTTGAAATTCATGTAGTTCTCAGCATAATGGAGACAATAATTCATTAAAGGCTCGTTTTAGAAATTTGTGGCTGAGCTATTGTACTGCAGGTTCTGTTTAAACAGTTCTTTGCCATCCTCATCATATCTATCAGCGCATTGTAAAGTACTGGCGTCATTAATGTCTTGAAAATAGCTGGGTTAAATCGTAGTTTCTCGCCCACTAGTGACATTGACAAGTCCATATATGAAAAATGCCAGTTTTTTTTACCTGTAATCAACTCGTCGTCAACAGGTAGACCGTGCAGACATCACAGAAGATGAATTGAAATGAGATTTGGACGCTGTTTTTCATAGCAAACTCATAGGCGCTCTTTACAGAAAACATCATCATTACAGAAAACAAATTTGTATTTTAAAATAGAGCTAATTTTCAGCTATTGGATTTTTGATTAATGTCATCTCCAGAATTTATGGAGAAGTCATTTTATTTTGGTTCTGGTGCCAGAATTAATTTGTTCTCTTTTCTAACACATTATTACAAACAACCTGTGTCGGTCTCTATCTGCCACCAAAAATTCTAATTTTGTCTGTTCATTTAATTGGTAGAAAATTAAGTGCAAAAAATTCATACATTTTGATTGGGTTATTACTAGGCTTGTCTGAAACGTCACTCATACTTGGTACTTGGTCAGGTAAAAATTTGCCAGCCTTAGCGAATTAAAGTGGTAAAGTGCCAGTGCTAAATTAGCACAATGCTTTAGCTAGATTATTTACACGGTCATGCTTCACCGTTTTTTCAACCTAGGTACTCCTTACCTGGGTAATTCTCTGATTCCCCCTCCACATATTTTTAGAATGACACATCACATCAGTTTTAAAGCTGACTTTTTGGCTATGTAGAAAGTGGGGTGAGTAGAGTGAAATGCAGGTTTGGGGTAATAAAAAAATTCTTTTACAGTGCGAGACGACATATTTTCTGTATGAGATAATACGACAGCTTACAACTAACAACCTCAGTACACTTCTTATCGTGGCCACGGTCACGAACGAGTCCTTTTCACCTGTTTAACTTTTTTTTCAGGTAATCTGTCATTCACCGGTTGCATTTATTGGTTCCGGTAGCAGGTGGCTAAAACCAAAACGTTACTAAAAATAAAAATACAAGCATGAAACGGTAGAATGCAGCATAAAATTGCACTTCACATACATTTTTCCATCCCAACTTGGGCATTCGAATTGATAATGAAAAATTCATAGCCTAACCTAGGCTCTTTCCACGGGTTCTACGAATATGAATCTTCACTCGTATTCCCAATTTTTAAGGATGTAGTCCTCAGCGATCTTCTACGCTTGTGTTGCCTTCAGCATAACTTAACGTTTTGAAGAATCAGTCGAACTTGACATTTAATCTTTAAGAGAAATTATCTTTCCTCCTTTTCAACTGAGCTGTGAAATGTAGTGTAGGTAGGTAATTTTAAATTCAAAGGCATTTGAAGGTGACTATATATACGAGGAAAACGCCATCACGCCGACGCGACGCCAAATACGTGTGCCTTCATGCTGTTTATGCACTAACCACACAATGGTAAAAGCTCCACATTTTGAATTCTTAATTAGCAGCCCAGAGCCGAGAATGGTCTAGCTTCTATTAGGATACATGATAAGGATTTTTATAGCAATAGTCACAGTCACTCTAAAATGGAATATCTAGATCCAGATTAGAATTTATCATGGTTGGAGATCGAGACCGAGACCATACCAAATTGACAATTTGCATTTTTCTGCATCTTAAAATTTCTAGGAGAGGTTCTCTTTTTCCCTCTACAATCCCTATTCATTCCAGAGAATCTCATTTTGCTTGCCAATTAGCTAGCATGTCTGAATTATATGAGCGAAGTTGATTAAACAATGGGCACACTCTAACACACGCCTCTACTCACTCCAAAATAGCACTCCACCCGACTCCCGACGATGATGATGGATCTGTCAAAGCAGAGGTGTAATGAATTGGTTTTATTGGAGTTAGTTGGAAAAATAATGAGCTTAAAAACGTCAGTATTTCTCTCGGTGTATTTGCATACTCTGTAAAAAACGAGCTGTTTGTCAATTGTTTGAGGCATGCTACATGTTAAAAGATGTGCGATGTCGTCAATCAACATGTTTTAAATTGGAGCTGGGCGGATTGTAAAAAGGAACTTTCTTTCAGTGTAAAAATTGCTGCTGAAACGAACGTTATGCTCCTGTGAAGTTAACTTTTTTTTGCCACTGCTTACGTGTAAATAGCATTTATCGTCTCATAGATATAGTTTTGTTAATTCATAGAAATAAAAAGGTTTCTTGACTTTTTTATAGTTAACTTCGAGATAGAGTTTTTATTTAAAATTATCTGTTTCAGTTTGAGCTGGATGAATACTCCAATAAGAAGTAACAGTAGTGCCAGCGGAACCAAAATGGACTTTTTGGTTCGGAGGAGGTCCTTCAATTTGGGACATCGTGAACTGGACTTCAGTAATACATCTATTACTGACAGTCCCCTGCTCTCCAGGAGAAGGAGTGTCAGTCCTTTGGTATCTCCTTTGAATGGGTCGATGCATCCGTCAATTTTCGAAAGGAATAGACAAGCACCCAACTTCCCACAGACTGATGACGAGCAGCTCTACCTGTTTCATGAGAAAATCTTGTGGAATCAAGAACGATCTCTGCTGCCACTTGCGCATGATCTTGCGGATTGGTTAAGTGGTATTTTAGGTAAGTCAGCATATTTTTATTTAATTACTATTATGTAGTACTTTTGGATTTGTTTAAAATTACATTAAGGTCTTATACTTTCATTAAAAGGGTAATTTACATGTTAAAGTAGGTATAAGAAAAAACCTTCTGCTTTTAGTGGTTTCACATGCAGAAGATTTGATTTATTTGGCGTTTGATTTCATAGGTTTAAATTTACGACCTGACAATCTCATGGAAAACTTACAAACTGGAGTTGTTTTGTGTCAATTGGGGAGATTAATTGAGCAGAAAGCTGCAAGCTCTACAGATGCCAAAATACGTCCTCGATTGATTGGAAGAGTTAGACAAAATGCTCGTCAGGGATCCTTCTTTGCTCGGGACAATGTTACCATTTTTATAAACTTCTGCAAAGATTTGGGTGTACATCCCAATCTAATGTTTGAGACAAGCGATTTAGGTACAGTTTTTAAATATTAATGCTATATTGTAGTAATTTTAGGTATAAGAATTTTGTATGGTCAATTATGTAGGTAGTCATTATTTATCGATTGACTTTGTGTTGAATTGCATATATCCTTTCTACAGTTACGCATGGGGATGTCCGAAGCGTTCTAATATGCCTCATGGAAGTTGGCAGATTGTCTGTAAAATACGGCATTGATCCACCAGCACTTGTGGCTTTGGAACAGGAAATGGATAAGGAATTTAGGGAAGATCATGAAGTTTCAAGCAGTGGTAAAGCACCATCCTCTGATCAGAACATCAGCCGTACCAGTTTTGGAAGCCAAACCGACGAAGAATCTGATGATAACAAAGAAAACCCGGTGAAAGTTAGTGCAGGAGTTCAAGCTAAGTTGTATGACAGCGTGGACAGTGGTTTGCAGGTAGAAGTAGAGCAGGAAACAAATACAGATAGCTTGACGTGTCCTAGTATGAATGAAGATTTTAAATCTCCAACAGAGTTAGATTCGAAGGTAAACGAGCATATTAGAATGACTTTTTCATTTTTGGCTAGATGACAATAAAATGCATTAAAATTCACTATTAAACAGCAGCATAATAGAACAACATTTCAAATGTCGTTGTATTACATTTACCGTTTATAGGTGAGCGAGGTAGCTCGTATCTCAGGTAAAAGTTGCTCATGCGTTGAGGAGACGAGACAGAACTTTAGAATGCGGAAACTGTCAGAAGGGAAATATCTGATAAATGGACGAACAGTGTTTGTTCGGGTATGTACCTATGTATATGTATTTTGAAGACATACAGTCAACATCTATTATGACCACTTACTCACTTATAGAGCTTCCCCTGATCAAACAATTATGTATAATTATCGAATTCTCATTTCTTTTATTCTCTATTCTGTTAACGATTCAGTTACTGAAAGGTGTCCATGTTATGGTACGAATTGGTGGAGGTTGGGAAACTTTGGAGGAATTTTTAATCCGCAACGACCCATGCAGAGTACGAAAAGTGGTGCGACGCCCATCCTATTACCAAGGAATGAACCCAGCTTCTTCTTATGGATTCAGCAGACCTGCTTCGTCACCGCCAGTAATGATGCTGGGAACTGGTCTAAGACCCTGCGGTTCCTCGTGCCCTACCCCGCAGAGATCTAGGCATTCCAGCAGGGGCTCATTGATCTCACCATCACCAAGTTTTTCTTAAACATTTCGTGTTATTGTTTTATAACCATTTACGAAATCGTTAAATGTACAAGTATCGCCGTTGGTACGATTAGTGCAGTTACATATTTGTTGTATTGTATTAATGTAAGTGTAAAACATATATAAGTTTTAACATTTCAAGTACTTCGTGTTGTATAATATAGCATTCCTGTTTTAGAATTCGAAAAATATCCGATTCCAGTTGAACCATTTCCGCTATCCTCATTTTTAAATGTACTTATTTTTATGTTGTACATAAAATGTGTGTGAATGAAAGGCTGAACTCTGTGTAAATAATTTTTATAATGTTAGTAGAATAATTTAAGCTTTTTCATTGTATTGTAGCTGTGCTGTTTCATTATTTCACATTTCCATTCAAGTTAAGTTTAATGTTAAGTTTAATGCCTAGAGGTGTGGCACAGTATCTACTAGCTAAAGTGAACTCTCAAAAACGATATGCGTTTTCAGAAATTGTTAGCTAATGAATTACGTTAAATAGTAATTATTACCTATATAAGGTCATAGTATTAAAATAGTTAAATATCTAGAAAAGTACGGATCGTGCGTCTAGTGCGCTTATATAAATTCCTCAGAATGTCATTTTTATGTGTGACTTTAAAAGCAAAATTGTTGCATTGCTATTGTATTAGATAGAGTCAGATCTTACCGACCTAAGAATTCTATAGTGAATATTTTGAAGCATTTAGCATACTAAGCTGAGCTATAATCAATCGCACAGGCACCTTAATCACAACAACAGTGGTACTAATAAGAAGCATTATTAATGATAAATGAGTTTTGGCTAATGAAACCTGTCCGTAAAGTGTTATTATATTGGAATAAAAAATAAATAATTCAGTTATGCAATAAAAGTGAATTGAAAAGATAAGGAAAAGCAAAAGCTAAATAAATTGTTGAAAATCGATGAAAATGTTGTGGAGATACTATTAAGTTTAAGTAATGCTATAAAATAATTGAAAATTAAGAAATGTGAGCATGGACTTGGATAGTTAATACAGAGGATCTATGAAGTTGTAAAATTGAATTGCTGTAAGATGTCAAAGTTGTAAATGCTGCTAACTGAATACCTGTGCTATTGCCTGAGTCAAGTTATTTTGAACAGAGAGATTTTATGTAGAAGCAAAGTAATTTCGCTTCCGCTATTATGATTGAAAAACATTACAAAAGACAAAACATGTACCGCAGACTCCGGTCCGCAGTGTATGCTATTTGCTTGATTAAAAATGCTAAATATAAGCTGTATACACACTCACGAAGAAAGCTTTTATGGTAAGACCTATACTTTAGCTTTTGAGGCACTCACTGAAAGGAATTATTCAGTTAAAATAAAATATTGAAAAAAGTTACCAAATGTTATACGTAGTATACAAAATAGTCAACAACCAATCAGTCACTCACTCCTTTTCAGCTGAGTTAAATAACAATGTTTGTGATCTGGACTTTTATACAACGTCAAATCTGATTCTACCGAGTATTTTACGTATTGTACATACTGAATTGTCAAAAATGTATAAATTGATTTGTTTTGCAAATGCACCAAAAATGAAATATAATGTGCTTTAAAACTCTGGCTGCTTTTCCTGATCACGAGCTAAATGAGTAGTCACTTAACTAATAATGAATATGCGTTAACAAAAACTGTTCGCAGAGGAAATGTGAGTTTTAGTTTTGGAAAAATTAAATTGTAACACTTGAATTGTTTATGTTTAACGCGTAAAGAACATGACACACCAATCTGTTTTATAATTACATTACATGATACACCAATTACATCTAGGTAGTAATACTAGTACACATGAAAAGAATTATAGCCTGTAAATCTACTAATAGTAAGGCCGTGATACAATATTCTTTGTTGGTAAAATTACTGTGTTAAATATATAATCGCTTCTCCGGAACTCCATGCAAGTATGTAATGAATAATGTATTTGATTAATAAAAATACATCTAGTTTTTCTGAAGTCAACATGGCGAATGAGCATGATTATACAATATTGTATATTGTATTTATATTGCAAATAATAATATACAACTCGCTCACGCTTAGTTAGGCTACCTTGGACCAGAGGCAACACGGATTCTAACAAACACTTATCACAATATTATGCACAATATATTTCATATTTCGCCTGCACATTCACTTTAATTTAAGCATTATGTTGCCCTAAGCCTTGCTAACTGCTCCTCGAGATCATCATCGGTAGGTAGGTTCGTTTGCTTAGCTCTTGCTTCTCCAAGTCTGCTAGTGCCAGCTGAAGGTGCTTCAGAGACCTAAAATAAAATTATAATTATTGTGACAAACATCTACTGAAAATATAGTACGCAAATATTAAAAAGAAACAATTCGACTCACCTTCCCAGATATCTCAATACCAATTTCATCTAATATCTGAGTTACAACCTTGTCTGATTCTTCTTCATCCCCAGATTCGGTCAGAAGGTCGTCCAGAGTATCGTTTACTGTGGATTTAAAATTACACATTAATACTATTATTCACGGAACCTATGATATAAGGAAGTCCTATAGGCTTTGAACAACTCTTGTCCTGTCTGTCTCATAACTATTGTTGATTTTTCTTTTCCATTATCACTGAATTAATATTATAAATAATAATTTCATTATTTCCAATTTATTTCCTTACTCATTTCATCGGTCATTTCCATTTTGGTTGTCTCTTTTGAAAATTCTTGCAGTGTTTTGTTTAACTGGACAGGATTCATCACTTTATTCATTTGACCCATTGCTTTTGTGGTTTCTCCCATAACTTCAGCCATTTTTGTGTTAGCTTGCATGACCTTAGCCGTGGTACCCACAGTTTGAATCTATAATTGTTGGAATTAAATGTATTTTTAAAAAGTTGACAAGCCTTACAAATTTCAAATCAATTAATATTATGAGGATCTTAGAGTGAAGCTGAAGCTAATGAAAATCACTCAGACCAGTAAGATCGAGCAGTACGGGCAAAAACCACATAATTGATCATTTTTTATGTATTTTAATCAATTAATATCATGAGGATCTTAGAGTGAAGCTGAAGCTAATGAAAATCACTCAGACCAGTAAGATCGAGCAGTACGGGCAAAAACCACATAATTGATCATTTTTTATGTATTTTACTGACCTTCCCTTTGGCTGCATACGTTCTAGTTTTTGCTTTTCTCATTTGAACTAATTGTTTTGCAAGAAGGGCGCATACTTCCTTGTTTCCTTCATTGGCTGCCTTTTTTATTTCAAGTACCTAGAAGTAAAACGTGGGTTTACAAGAGTTAATAGCAAAATAGTTATTGGTTTTTAATTAAAAATACAATGAATGTATGATAGTTTAAAACTAACCAGCTTTTTCTCCTCCTGTTCTAACTTTAACTTCTCTCGGTCTAGGTCTCTTCCAACTTTCCTCAGGGCACGCTCATTCTCCCGCATTAAGTCTGTAAATAAGAAGAAGACCGATCATAACCATTACCATTCGAGTTTATTACAACAACTATAACAGCTACCTTAGCCAAACTGTAACTTTGGCCAAAGCCAAAACTCGGTACACATAAAATATTAAATATAAATTGCCCTTACCTTTATCGGACTTCTTATTAAACCCAAAGAAGGACATCTTGAGACGAACACAATTATTGTTTGTTTGTACTTAACAAATTAAATGGCCCACCTAAGGGAGCAAATTTTCTATTCAAATCCTAAACAAATACGGGCATAACACCAGCCAAATCGGCACAACCAGAATGTTTTTTTCGGTGAACAATCCCAAGAATGAATGCAGAAGACCCACTAATAATGATATGCTGTTACATTAAAACAAAAATACAGTTACAATACAGTACAATCAGCGTACTACGTATTTTTAAGATGTACAAATAACTAAGCAAAGCTAAACTTAGCTCAAAAAATTATCATCAACTTAGTCAGCAAGAACTTTACAATTTCGTACACTTCTTTTCGTCTTTTTCCAAATATCACTAAAACACTAAATAGTTCCTTTCAAAAAACGTGCGTGATTAGATCACTACTCTGCTGACGTGCGTTTAGTGTTTAGTCAACGAGTCAACTTTCGTATCTCATGTCCTGTGTGGCTCTACTTTTGCAACAGTCAGTTTAACACAAAAACAACGCAATCCTCCCGTCAAACTTGTAAGCAAGCACTACTATAACGAGTAACGAGTACGGATTTTTACAACTTTTGCAGCCAACATCACTTTTCTTCAGCAACACCTGATTATGACTCATCCTTCTGTTTATCCCCTTCTTCATTCTCATATACCTACATACCTATCCCTGTTTCGTCTCTCACTAACAACCAACTATAGCCATATCACCAACATCGTCATCACCACTCTCTTTTTTAGAGGTGACGCAGACCACAGTGAAGACTTCAGAGCAGAAGCAGATAATCTGAAAAAACTACAATACTGCTTGCATAGTTAAACGATGCCGGCCTGGCCTTCATAATTTCACATGTTCCCCTTTTTTATGCAAACAAAACTGAAATGAATCATCATACAGCACAGCTCAACAAAGGATATGAAATTCCTTTGAAATGAATGTAAATGTAGAGAGAAACAAAAGATGATGAAGCAGATCGTCATCAAAAGCTGCATATCCTTGCCATGTCATAACTGATAATATAGCATAGTTATAGTTAGTATAGTAATAATCATCAGAAATCCAACAATTGGAATAATTTTGTTGTATGTTGTAAACTGGGCTAAAAAGCTAAAAGTACACGTTGCTTTTTGAAAAAAAAGACTATGACAAAAACAGAGACTGCTTGATTCGGATAGCATATGGCATGCACTTTACATTTTGGCTGGTAAACTACATACCTAGGCGCAGTTTAGTTGTATTCTGTCAGTCAGCACGACCCATCAATTGAAGCAGTTGCAATTATCCTCCCGGTGCACTACTAAAAGAATGAAGAACCGAAACCACTACAGTTACGCAATTTAGTGAACTTTTTAAAATAATTAAAATTAAAAATCAGTATTTCCCGATTCCTGCTGCTGCTGCCTGAAATGTGAAATTGGATTGGAATTTTGGAATGATTATACCATATTAGAATTACTGAAAAAATAAAATTGAAGTTTTGTGCGAGTGTGCAGCATAAAAGGTAATTAAGTATTTTGCTTTATCATCGTCATATTTACCAGATGATTGATGAAGAATATTATATTTCTATAAAAATCCGCCCACAAGTTTCCATTACAGCCTTAATATTTGTAGTTGTGGAAGGAAAATTGTTGTATTTTTGTTCTGGGTATACTTTTTAGTTTCATATAGAGAAAATCTTTTGTTTTAGTTAGCGATTAAAAATCTGAAACTTTATTCTAATTTTATAGTAAAAGGAGGTCAGAAGGACATCCCGCGGAATGAAAGGCGAGATGGACTGATAGATATATATAATAGATTCAATAGATTGCATTGCAGAAGATAAGCTACTATGTTGGGCAGATTATGAAATAATAATAACAGAAAGCTATACATTTTGTACTTAACTCATTGTCTGTTTACTCTACTAGAAATTCCGAATTAAAGTAATTATTATTCCGAGATTATTTTACAGAAAATGAACAATTATTTTATGTTTTTGGTTTAAACATACCTGATATCTGTATTAAAGTAAAAGTAAATTATAGAAACAAATGCTTTATGTAACAACGAAAGGGGAGGCGTATAGATAACTGTATAATAGAAATAGTACTTCTATTTTTTGATCCTACCCACGATAGCATTTCTAGTGAAAGTACATAATATGAGCCTACGATACTCTATATTAAGTGCAACAATATGGAACAGTGGGAACTTCTTGTTTTGGGGATTCTGTAATCATTACGCAGTAGTAGTACTGTAGCAGATTAGAAGCTGGGAAAATAAATTTTCATGTTGATACATTCTAAATTCTACTGATATTATTCTTACTCAACTTCATTTTGCAAGTACATGTGCATGTGATCAGTCAGTATATAGAACTCTAAAGTATAGTATAGTTATAGTATAATAATATTAATAGGAACTACAAAATAAGGCCACCTTTCAGTACAATCAATCATCAATCGCCCTTTTTCTTTCTTAAAACAAAACACGTGTGAAAACCAGACTATTAGTAGTAATGTGCTTGTGACTGTTACCATTCTCCCCCTTTTACTTATTTCATTCAGGAAAATAAATTTTCATGTTGATACATTCTAAATTCTACTGATATTATTCTTACTCAACTTCATTTTGCAAGTACATGTGATCAGTCAGTATATAGGACTCTAAAGTATAGTTATAGTATAATAATATTAATAGGAACTATAAGGTCACCTTTCAGTACAATCAATCATCAATCGCCCTTTTTCTTTCACAAAACAAAACACGTGTGAAAACCAGACTATTAGTAGTAATGTGCTTGTGACTGTTACCATTCTCCCCCTTTTACTTATTTAATTCATATTATATTATATACACAAAATATTTCAAAGGCTCAGTATTATTCTTCATGCATGGGGAAGTTTAACATTAACATTTATTTTCAGATAATATATCGCAAATCAGCACTACTTCTTTAGGTCAAATTACTTAAAGTCATATCGCTTCACCTGAAAGCTGAAGTCATCCCAACACCACTTCGAATCGCTATATTTACGATCCTTTTCCTTAAATTTTATTTTTACAGGCTTGTTTTCGGCAATGACAAATAAGAATGGGCTACCTCGATCAAAGTTTAATTCGACATGCGTAAGTTCCATTGAAATAGAGCTTAGCCCTAGTTGTAAAACTCTTACCGGTTTAACTTCTAGCTCTGGCTCAGTCAAGTTTACGCCTTTGAAAAGTGCTGGTTCTTTAGTGCTAACCGTTAGCTGAGTAAGGACAATGTTGTCGTTTACAGCTATCAAAAGTCCATTATCATGAATAACTTCTATATGGGTAACGTTATGTATCGTTTTACTGGCTACTTCTTCCGGAAGGTTCAGTGATCCAAATATCCAGGTAATGCCATTCCAAGATACCACAACTGTCTTATCATTGCAAAAAACATATAGACCATGTCCTTTCCCAGAACAAGTCCAGTCTCGCAAAGACGAAACGTACGATCTTCCATTCATAGCATAGTACTCAGGTTTGAAGCTTTGTGCAACAGTCCATGGCCTGTAAAGACCAACAAAAGACGATAATTTTATGCACTAAAATTCCTTATCTAAGCAAGTATTTAAATTGTTTACATAGGTTGTGGATTACACTAACTCAGTATTTGATTCAGTTGGTTTCAGGGATTCTATTCCGTAAATCGGTGAGATTAATGCAAGTCCATAGTAAGTATCCTCAGTCGGTGGGAATATATAAGAACTGTCTCCCATGAGAATTTTCTTGGCTTCATCAGGGAGTAGAGGTGTCCTCCCCTTATATTCACGCAAGACTGGCAAGTAATCTGATCGGTGCTGAGCGACTTTGTGCCAAATTAGTCGCATTTGAGGAGCCTGAAGTCTATACAGCATATGCATGTCAAAAGCTTTTCCTTCTATTACGTTAGCAGGCTTAAGAGCGAAAAAGGCAAGATAGCTCGGATTCATCCATACAACAATAATGTTCCTAAGAACAAAAAACAATATTACCCATTTCTGGCTGGTTTAGTTTGATCGTTATGTCTTAGTATTTTTAGCAATATAGTACATTAATATTATTAGTCGACTGACTCTTGAGTATCTATAATCATCGGCTTCATCGGAGCGTAGGTAGGTTCTTCCTCATTCGGGTCAGGTACAGGTAGTTTTCTCGTAAGACCACTTTGAAGAGGAGTTGTACAAATACATTTGTCACAGAATCCAATAAGCACACCGTCGATTGATGGCAGTTTGGGCGCACGTACTCCCATATCGTGAAATCGTGAATTCGGGAAATGGACGAGTTTTAAGTCAAAGTGACTTGTTAGTTTACAAAATGAAGCAGTATGGCGACATCGGATTTTCCCCAAGTCAGTTATCACAGTCTATAATGTTATGAGAACAATAACAGGCAAGAAAAGTTAGCACAAGGAACTATAAATGCGAGGTGTATTACACATACCAACACCAAATGAAATTATAAAGTAAAATATTAAAATATCTTTTCTACCAAATTATTGTCGGTATTGTAATTTATGCCTTCTCCTTCAATGGGTTCAACGGGTTTTGGAAAAATGATATTATAGAGAATCCGACCTCCTCCAGAGCGGGTTATTCTTCCAAGACTATAATTGTCATTTTCCCCGACCTCCAAAGTCATTTTTTGAATAATCAAAATTTCTCCTTTTAGTAGAACTTCGAAATCCGATAGACCTTGTACTCGTACATCACCATTCACTAGCAGCTGCCAATAGTGTCGGTATGAACGAAACACACTTTCCCAAGTAAACGTGAATTCTTCGGCGGAATCTGCATCAGGTATGTCCTTTGTCTTTTTTCCTTCAAAGCTGCTAAGTTGTTTATCAAAACTGCACCAAATTTTCAACATCGTAGAACGGTTCAGATGGCTGCAGTAAACGTACCACTTATGCCCATTCTTAAAAATTAAAAATGTCAGATAATATACGATTACAGTACAGCACAAGCACATATTAATAATATATGTAGTATAGTACAGTTGGTTTTTGTATTAATAAACTGTTTAATACCTGGTTATGCTGTGTGAATTTCATAGGCTCGAGTATCGCTTTTTCCTCCATCTTTGTTGATGTATTGGCCAAATTTATAAGAGATCGCCCATCTATCCATACGAGTAATGCTTCATAAACTTCTAGGGGCAACCCCTCCCAGTCAACCGCAGGATCGTCCATCCACTTCTGATCGTCGTTACCGCCCAACGGATTGAAGTACTGTTTCGATAGTTTATGGAAAAAGTGTGGATTGTTGGCGACAAAATTGTTAACCCACTTATCCTTCCATGGCTTGCCGGGATCATCCATTTTGCTGATGTGTATATCCTGAAAAGAGATTTCGCTTTCCAAAATCAGTTCCCTGAGTTCGCTATCATCCATTCTGAAGCACCGAAGAGCTCCAATTTTGAAATCGTGATCTTGTAGCCAGTGTCCTTCGGCTCCTTTGGAAGGTAAGTTTTCTCTGACTTAAGATTTAAGAAATGTGCACATTTTCAAATAGAACTGTAAATTAAAAGCATTTATTTTTTATTTCAATTTCAATGATGCATCCTTCACTTACAAAAAATTCTCCAACATGGCACCTGCTTCAACATAGGGTCGTTGCACATGCAATCTCGAAGGTAGCATTTTTCTTTCGGCTTAGTCCCTTCTTCAGACGACGACGGCATGCACAAGTAATTGGGCTCTTCACCCCACTGGGTGTCTAAAGGATCCATTGTTCGATTCCAAAAATTGTATAAGTGGTCCGCTGTAGTCCCATCGAATACCACAGGTACTCCAACGTCCTTGTCCAAAAAGTAAATAATCTGCCCGATAGCCTTTCCATCTCCATCAATGATCACTATCCCACTAGGAGACAAAAGCATCCTATTGCGATCCCAGACGTCGCCTCCTTGATGGCGTCTCATAATGAATTTTAGGGATGTCCACTTTCACTGCAAAAAGTCCAAATGTTCCCCCCAGTTACTTATAAGATATAAACAACATATAACATAGCAGCCAGTGTTCCTTTACTCCAACCAATAATTACACCAATTGCCAATACAAAATTAAACACTTTCACTATACTGTCATTGTCAACTTGACTGTCAAGATACCTAAGATATACATAGTAGCAATTGCAATTTTTAACTCATTACCTGACGGTGTCACCGTCACTTGTGCTGCTCTCCTTGCTTCCCTTAAAATAAGTGCACTTATTCCAACTCACCTTCTTTCTCTTACCACTTAATTGCGATCCCAGACGTCGCCTCCTTGATGGCGTCTCATAATGAATTTTAGGGATGTCCACTTTCACTGCAAAAAGTCCAAATGTTCCCAGTTACTTATAAGATATAAACAAAAACAAAACTTGTACTCAATAATTACACCAATTTCCAATACAAAATTAAACACTTTCACTATATTGTCATTGTCAACTTGACTGTCAAGATACCTAAGATATAGTAGCAATTGCAATTTTTAACTCTTACCTGTCGGTGTCACCGTCACTTGTGCTGCTCTCCTTGCTTCCCTTAAAATAAGTGCACTTATTCCAACTCACCTTCTTTCTCTTACCACCACTTCCTTTCAACTCTGCCTTCACAGTTCAAAAAACATCAGCTTTTCGTTTTCAGGCGATATCCAATATCCACAAAACTGCTTTTTGTTCCACAGCGCAGAATGCAGAAAAAGAAAGAATTTTTTCACGCGTTTTTACAATTCTCACCTCCCACGTCCAGCTAGCTATTTTCTCATTACAAAAGCAACCTTTTACATCCTCTCTATCACTAATTATGCATGCGCCCTACACTACAGTTTTCATTTTTTTTATCATTCGTCATCACGATCACACTATCCGTCCGTCGGGTCGTCGTTGCTATCAATTATCAGCAATTCAACTCAGCAGATTACGTTTTCCTGCTCATTTGCATTTCCCTTCTTTCTTCGCATTTTTGTCTTTGGCCGTTTTTGTGAAGAAGTGAAAAAAAGTGGGAGACAAAAGAATCGCGAATGGTGTGCGCTCCAACGGAGTTGTATAAACCAGTAGTAGGCCCGTAAACGTTGCATTGCAATCACTGCAGTCATTTATGAGTGTGTAAGATGGGGCGATGTGGCCACTTCGTGAAGCTGTTGCTGGCTGTTGTGAAGTAGCAATTATCAATTTTGCGAAACCAGAAACTAGACATGTTGAGTGAATGAGTTGAGGGAGCTCCGTCGATGCCGAAATGAGATGAAGACGAACGTGATTAAGATTAGCTATACTAGGTATGTAATTTAAAAAATTAACACGATGCGGTGAATTTAGTTAGTGTTGATGATTTTTTAAAAAGTTTATTACAATTTGAGGGCAAAAAATGTACGAAATTCTTAAATAAAATTAATTTTTCTATGTAAAAATGTGGGAATTAGTGGATGGGGTAAACTGTGGAATGAGTCCGATATTATTATGTCAATCTTTTTGAAAGGCTTTTATGGAGCTGCAGTGGCACCAGCTGAAGCTGAAGCACTGGCGGCCTGTGGGACTGGGGCGGCTGCAGGAAGTGAACCGCTGCTACCTGCTGAGGAAGCTGCAGGTTGAGCTGCAGGTTGGGCTGGTCCTTGAGTGGGGATGACATCTCCTTTCGGCTGGAATCCGTTTTTGTCCGCAATGTATGTTATGCTAACTTGCTTACCTGTTAAATATAATTGAGTACGTTTGGTTAATGGGAATCAGTCTTTTTTTGTGATTCATCTATCATTAGGTTAGGTAAAGTTAACAGATAATCTAAAATTATTGTCTTACCATCTGGAGCAACATAAGCGTAGGAACTGTCAATTCAAAAACATAATTGATTAAATTAACTTTTAATTTGTATAAAATGTCTGGCTTTTAAAAAAAAGAAAAAAAGAAGTCTGTTCTTACCCTTCAAAGAACTATGCTTGGCTCAGTTTCCCCCATTCCTGGAGCAATAGTGTGACCAGACTGAGCAAGCTTTGTTCCGTCGGAGAGTTCAATATCGTAGCTGAAGGAACCTTTTCCATCCAAAGGAATGACATCGTTCTTCACAAAAGTAACGTTTCCTCCACTCTTAGTTGTTGGAGCGGAAGCAGCAGCATTCTGTTGGGGTCTTCCGTACACTTGGCAAGCCAGTACCAGCACAGAGGTGCACAAAATTACTTTTACCTGTAATAGAGCAGCACAGGTTAAAATGCATTGCAACAAAATGGTTTACAAATTACAAACCGTGTCTAAAATCAAATACTAAAAATATTAATTTTTAATAGTATTTCAGAAATTACGTGAGCCATTGTAGTTTTAGATTCTGAAAGGTTCCTTCGTTAAACAGAAAAAATTTTCAGGTTTGAAAGATCAGTCTTCTGAAAACACTTGTATTTTCCTGGCTAAGCAAGAGAAGGCAAAGGTGTGGAAATATTGTTTTGATGAATTAAGCTGTCTCCTTATATACTGCTATTTAGGTAATTGAAACGATGTTTCAATTTCCATTTGCCAACTGAGGAATGCATAGGCAAAGTAACCCTTTCACTCTTGTGTGTGACCCTTTTTAGCCACAAGTATTGTTAAGGTAGAAAATTGTTCAGTTGAGCCGAGTCTGTATGTATACTAAATGGGCAGTTTGTAGTTTTTAAAGATGTTTAAGCTGTTATGCAATACAGTTTTAAAGAAGTAGTTACCTGTTACACACATTGCACTAAAATATGAACAATTAAACAGTGACACCCTGGATGGAAAACGAGAATCATTACAGACAGGTTGACAAAATGTTTCATCTGAGATATATGATATGATATATGTGTATCCGACTAAAAATTTAGTACATAATATCTATGCATTTAGTTCAGTCAGTATCATGAATTTTCATGTAACGTGCACATAAAAAGTAAAGTAACCGTGCAATTAGCATATATTCACAGTGAGTGAGGACAGTTTAATTTGAAAGTCAATCTTCGCAGAGCCGACAGTTACTCATTGTTTGGTTTTCATTTTGAGTACTCAAGTTGCATTGCAGCATCTTCAAGCTTGGATAGTCATGTCACAATTAAGTGGCTTAATTTATAAAGTGCAGTGCAGTTGCATGCAAGAACTCATTAAATATAAGTTCAAATTAAAATAAAATGACTAATAGTAAGGTTATATAGTAAATTTGCAATAACTATCTAATTAGTGAAAAGTGTCCTTGGTGGTTCTCAGGTAACGCTTATACGTATATACAAATATTATCATATTTCACCGTAATTTCACTTCTTTGTAATGATTCTCAAAATACTAATTGACACGTACCTAATAGCTTAAACAAAAATTTCAATTCGGAAAGAGCAAACATTTCACTTTCTACTAATGAAGAGCAGTAAGAGCTATAAAATTGGGGTGTCCCAACTCCCAAGACCGAAACTATTATTGGAAAAATTGCTTTTATTTTTAATTAAAAATTAACTGATAGTTAGTGGTGTATTAGGATTCAAACAGTCCGCATCTTCTATTTTAATATCTTCTTTTTTTAAAAATACATCTGTATTTTGAAAAATATAATGTACATCCGATTTCAGGTAACTGTTTTCGGCTGAGAATTTTCGTAAGTAACTACGCAATGTTCACACTACGGTCACTGGGTGCACCACTTCCATTCTCCAAGTAGACTGGTAAAGTGGCTTGCGTAATTTCTCTAGGAATTGGAGTCTGCTGCTGTTCGATAGTTACGTGTAATTGCCACACGAATTGAAAGCCAAGTATGAAGATTCCAGTTCGAATCAAAAGTAGAAAGATAATGGGAACAGCAAAAGCCAAAGGGCTGACCTCTTGTGGTAGGGAGAAAAGGAAGCAGGCAAGGAAGAATAAACAAATTATCGTAAGGAGAGCTATCACAGCCCAAACACACGAAAATATGTAGGCACTTCGCAAATTTCTGCTAGTGTCAGTAGACATACATAGCATAGCTCCAGCTACTATTAGAGCAAAGTTTAACGTTGTCACGGGTCCGAATACGTAGAGGAACACGGGTGAAGGTCTTCCGCATTCAAAAAAACATCCACTAGCCCTCACTAAGCTAAATAGTAGCATGAAAATTAAGGGTCCCACCATGATACAGGACCAAATTACTTCTGTTTTTGCTACATTTCTGGCAACCTCTCGCTTTCGCTCTAGTAGATATTGGTTTTGATCGTTGTGAATTTCAACTACCATGGCGTTGACGTTAGCCTCCATTATTAGCCAAGCTGATTCTTCTAAAGAATTCGGAACGTAGAGTAGCTGCACTGCGCGTGTTACGATCTATGCCAATCAATTTTGCAAGATACAATAGATATTCAAAAATTCACTACTAGTTACTTACAACACGACCTATTTTTATAGAAAATATTGACCGATATTTTCTGCTATAAATCAATGGAATCATAGTAGCTAGAATACCTTTTATTTAGAAGGGCTACTTGAAGATTCAAAATTCTTGTTAATGCTTTAGAGATGGCGGAACTAACAGGAAAATTGGATGAAACTTGTGGCGCGATTTGCTTTGGATCACTTCAGGGCTTGGCTTCGTATAAAAATTACATAGGTAGATTGTATTGGTATTTGAGGATTGAAAAGACGCAACTACTGTAATGTAGCCTCTGAAAATGATAGAGTCCTATAAGGTTTCCTATATATTTTATAATACTTAGGAATACCTGACCTCTAGACTTAAGTTGGTTATAAGAACTTTTGTACATATTTAGATTCCGGCATTTCCTTTGCAGTTTCTAATTCATCATATTGCACATAGCTGAGCTTCTCCATAGCTGCAATCTTCGTGAACTACTGTAACAAAATTAATGATGAATTTATGTAGATGTTGCCGTTTATTGTGGACAACACGCCTACGCCGATCCATCCAAGCAAAGCAGAAAACTGCTTTATTACTAATTCATATAAAAGGATCTCGAACGAAACTTATCTTTCCATTCAGCAACCTTATGGCAAGCGTTGTTTATCATGCTTATGATTTTGTTTCTGGCACTGGGTGGGTGACGTGCACATCTCTTTACTATTACAGAAATGGGATAAAATCAATCAGATTTATTGACAAATAGGAACTTTGTTGAAAAATATGCTGTTGGGACGCGTTTAGTAAAACCAGTTAAGTAAAACAATGCAGAGAACTGTATGGACTAAATTTATTTATTAACCAATAAATATGAGCTTTATTTAAAAGCACAATGAAATACTAACATATTAACATTCTGCAATAAGCTGAATACTCATGCATAGCAAATGCATGTATCCAACCCATAACGTTTTACAGTAGTATTTTGCATTTCGCTATTTATTTACCTACCGTATCATATCAGGATAACGATGTCATTGAAACTTGGAACTGGGTGCAATTAATTTATACCTTTGCTTCGACTCAGCCTACGCTTTTCCTCACAGTCTAACAAGCACGGAAAATTGTAAATTGTGAGCATGTTACGTGATTAATGATTATAAGTTAAATATCTATCGGATCCCATCCTTAGTCATGTAAGGCTGCAAGACCTAATTTGTTTGTGTGTATGTGTGTGGAGTGGAAGTTAGCAAGTTCTAACACTGTCAGTAACAAATTACAACTTCCAATTTATCAATTTAGTAAGCATAGCAGGTTAACTATGCTTTACACAGGAAGCATCATCAACCTGATCCTGTGTTACTTTTTTAAAAAAAAAATGCTTCACCTACATAATATGTATGTCTATATCTTTATGAGCAAAGGGGAAGTATTATTTCCTACCACTTAACATCAAACTCTGATTCTGGTTTTAACTATGTATCTCGCTTGCATTTTACATGCAAGCAACACTGCGAGCAGCCACCGTTATCAAATAGCAATAATGCTGTATGTGAGCAGTTGCGATTACGATTTATTATTACGAGGTTGAGTTTTAACGAGCTGATTTCAGCACTTTTCCTAATAGACTTAAGTTAAAGCTCACTCCAGTGTTTAGTGTGATCATGTTGTTGATGTATCATCATATCCATACAAATCGTTACAAGGTAGGAGGTAAATAAATGAATCGATAATCGAACTGATAAAAATGCCACTTCAATGTAGACAGTATTGGCAGTGGCAGTAAGTGCAGAGTTTACAATAAAGTAATAAGTAGTATAAAGTGCAGTTTTAGTGATAATAAGATTATAGCTCAATATGTTTCTTTGGGTTTGGCAGGGCGAAACTTAAGATTTAATTTTACTTTCGTTTTAAATTTTAGTTTTAAGTCATCATAAAGTAGGGTTTACGAAGAAATCAATTATGGTTGATTTCCGAAACTTCAGGTGGACCTTGGCAGCTGTGATATTTCTAGTGGTTTGTGGTAAGTATGATAGTATAGGGAACTATCAATTAAAAAAATAAATTGTTTTTCAGGTTTTAGAATAAGCTTGAACTAATTTTGCAACTTCCATCTAACTTGAACAGTGCAATGGACTTTCTGTAGAGCCGTTTACACAGGCCGCGGAGAAGATGCTGTACACTATCAAAATAGGTTAGTTTTACCAAGTCATAAGCACATCCGATCCTTGAAAGCGCCGGATCCAGTGGTAGTAGAAAAGGTAAAAAGGGGAATTAAAAGAAGCATGAAAGGAAGAAGGCATGACCAAAGTAATGGTAAGAGAGAATCGCGCCCATTTGTTAATATACCTACTTACTTGGCTTATAATACTTTGTGTAAGGAAAAAATTCTTATTTTTTATTACATGCCAATAATTTTAATACAGAGCGAAACATTTGGACATCCCATCCGAAAAATGAGGAATGGTCGGGGCCGGATACAGATGAAGTCGCTCAGGTCATCAACTCTTTAGATATATAACTATAGCTCTCAGGAAAATTTGTAATCAGTCACCCGTGGAAAAAAACTACAATGCAATCTCAACAAAGCTGCTAACAATGCTACAAATATGTAACGTGATATTAATCTAAGTTTATATGAATAATCTCAAGCCATTATACACAATACGACCTAAGCTAAGTTCACTCCTGATTTACACGCATGTGTATGTATTTATTGCAATGAAATAAACTTAAATATGAAAAAACAGTGAAGAGCTCAGCAGTAGATTTCCAAGGAAACTATACAAATGCAAATTCGCATTATTTTGCAGATAATAAACGTGTCTAGGATTTCACTTCATACCAGCACTGCGCTCAGCTAGGCCAAGCTATTTAATTACTGTGGAAACTGCAATTTAACTTAATGTAAAAGGGGCCCATTTTTGGGACAAAATTGGCCTAGTGGAGGACATTAATCGATAAAATCTTCAAATTCATTTCTAGCTCATCATTACGTAAACGTTTTATCCTGAAAGTGAGAAATCAGAATTTAGTCTGCAAAACCTCACTTCGTAAGTTAGATTTTGGTTGTTCCTGTCACGCTAAACTTTCTGCATCAGAATGAGTGGGTGTTGCGGAAGCTGCACTCCTTGTGCACCACCATGTCCTGCAGAGACCCCACCAGTTCCTCCCTCTTACGTTCCTATTTCCTCTACCTGTCCGCTATCCCCGAATTGTCCCCCTGTTCGGTTTGGCTCAGATGACTGCGCCGTTTCTCAAGGATTTATTTCCCGGTATGGCTTTGAACTGGGAGCTGATTTTTGGCGAATCTCATAATTATGTACATTTATATTCACTGGGTAGTAAAATCATGCAAAGTTAATTATTTATACTGACTCTCTGTTTCTTTCAGCTCTCCAAGTATTGTGCAGCCGCCTCCCCGGTTTACTCAGGAAGAATGGGCTATGGCTACACTGATGACCCAAAATGCTGCCCACTGCGACCAAAAGTCAAGTGAGCAAATACAAGCTGAGGCAGCTCGAGTCATCGATGAAGCACAAGAGGTAACTCTGCAAGGACAGCAAGATGTCGACTGGGAGTTCAAGCAGCGCCTCCAGGACATGCTACATTGGCGAGAGGAGCTTGCAACAAATTTCGGGAACATTAACAAGGAGATTGACGCAATGATGATATACCGCATGCGAATCGAAACCGCTCTGAACACTGGCCTGTGCAATATCTTGCAAGTTAATTCACAAATCCTTACTTTGCGGTAGGTTCATACTCTTGTTTCTCAAAGACACACTTTCGCTATTGGATAAAAGAAATGGAAAATATGATAGTCATCTATCTTCAATCTTTTTATCCGCAGGGAATGTCGCAAAGGAATTGACATGGTTCATGACGAAGCTCAGAAGCAGCTTTTGCACGAAATGAAGGCAGTTGAAGGGATTCAGGGCAGCCTCAAACGAAACATGGACTACTGCACGGAACAGCTTCGACTTCTCCGCAAAACTAGTTATGTTCTTGGCGGACAGCTCAGGGAGAAAGATGAAGCTCTCTCAATTGATAAAAAGGCTCACGAATTGGATGAGCATCGATCCATTGTTCAACGTCAATGCGGAGCATGTCACGTTGAGAACAGGTAAGAAAAAAGAGACAATATAGGAAGCCGTAGCTTATTCCTTGAGAATGCAATATTCCTGCTCAGACATAGCCATGTTATTAACAGCCAATAAACAAATTCTGACAAGCATAATACGCGTCCTACCTGCAGTGCTACATTGAAAGCACTTTAGATTTCAATTTTTGTTCCGTTTTTCCATTCCACTTTCTCAAGCTATGTCAATCTCTGCCTAGAATTCTTTTGCTCACTCTGTACAAAATTGATTTTTATTTAATAAAAGAATGTCCCTCATTCACAGCACAACAAAGCAATTTCCCAGTTTTGCATAAAAATGCAGATAATATTTCTCAAGATTACTACTTAGGCGAGATTACTGGTTCAATTTCATTATAAAAATTCACTTTCTGTTCCTTATTTTTCCAGCAACATTACCGAAGCGGAATGGGCTGCGATTACTGAGCGTGCCAAGTATGACTCCGAGAAGGTTATCAATGCATCCCGTCAAATGAGAATGCAGGTGGATAGCATCTTGCGCCAAATCTCAGAAGACCTGCGAACTCTCATTTGTGAGACGAACTTTGCATTTGAGCGACAAGTGAAGGCGAGTATTCAAGCAAAGGAAAAACTTCAGGATGAGCATGCTGTCGTAAGTAACAAATGAGTACTTTTTTATTCCGCTTTGAGAAACCTGACAGGAGTACAAAAGTCACGCTCCTTCCTCCTCATTATGCTTGCTAATTGACGGATAGTTGATAAGAGGACTCACATAATTTTATTGATACTCTTTCTAATGATCCGAAATGCTCCTGTCGCAAATTAGTCAGTGATGATGCGTCATGCTTATATTGCCTCTGATTTAAATGTTTCTCCTCAGCAAACTCAAAAGATTCGTGAGATGCACTCCACAATTTGCAAACTGACCAAAGCAATGGAGGAAAAACAAGGAGCGGTCGCTCTGTCTGAAACTCGTCTCACTTTCCGCAGTAAACGGCCAAACCAAGAGCTTGTCAGGTGAGTTCTTTTGTGCAGGGCAATTATTCTAGATAAATATCTATACCCATTATTATTCTTATGTACGCACATACATACATATATGCAAGGTCATTTCAAGCATCCATTTTACTGATAAAACAGGATAGTCTCAGAGCACAAACTAGAAAAATAATTGTGAGAACCTACAGCACTACAGCTCATGGCAATTTTGCGCACTGCTTGTCATCGGTCGCATCAGGTCATTACTGAAAAAGGCGGAAGCAGAATTTTGCTGTAGACTTCACTCAATTCATCTCGTGCTTTTTTGGAAAAAATATATTTTTTAGATTTCAGTATCTCAATAGAGAATATATAATACGCAGTATTTTTGCAATGCTCTCATCTCATCACATTAGGACATAGTGATTTCTGCTCTGGAGGCTCTTATCTAGCTAGGTACATAAGAAAATAGGAGTTCGCCAAACAAATATTTACTAGCTTTCTTACAAAAAATCTTATATTGACCCTGTCGGCAGCAAATAGATTAAAGAGATGCTCTTTTGTCCTTTCCTTTTGCCGTGAGAGGCATGCCGCTTTTTTTGAGTAGTAGAAGTAGAACTTTGCATTGCTCTTTTCAAGCATTAATCAAATATTATTACTGATAAGTGCTATAGGAAGCACTAGGGCTTCACGCAGTTTGCCAAAAATATGGATTCTTGTTATAAAAAGTAACATTCACGATTTCGTAGAAAAAGTTGATTACTTTTGATCTTGATTTTTCCCAATTCACTGGTCAAGTTTATGGATACTTGCTAGCTGATATAGTAGGTACTCTGGAGTGAAATTGTCGATTGTTTCAGCCTCTTTCATATTTTAGGGTAGAGAATGGAATATTTTTGATTTTTGATTGGGCTCTACTTTAAAAAAAGAGTGTAGTCTGCCAAGCAAAAGTATCATATATTTTCGCTTTTTTATTTTAAGTTTATTTCAGGTAGTTATTTTTATGAGCTTTTTATCTTTTTTCTTCTCAGAGATCCTGTTCAACTTCGGCTAATGCGTGAGATTGAAGACAATACAGAACAGATGACCAAAATCAATAAAAGCATCCTTGATGCAAATATTGTACTCCGAAGTCTGCAGCGAAATCAACTGGAGCTTGAAGACGCTATCAATGTCAAAATGACTTCCATTTCCATTGATGAAACTCAAGCAATCCCACTTCGCAAGACAATTCGGATTCAAGATTTTTAACTGATATGAGAAGTGTACAGAAGCTGTCTGAGGACCTTCGAAGATATACACTTTTACTCACATTATCATGGCTTTGCCTATCAATTTATTAATTACACTGGGGATACTAGATACTAGTAATCTTTCAGTCGGACAATTTTTGTCTCGAATAAAACAAATTGTACTGAGAATGAGAATAAAAAAGAGAGTATTCGTATTGCGTAGCATACTTGACTGTTTTCTGACTCTTGAATTCTTTTCGAAACGGTTCTAGTAAAAGTAAAAAAAAGACTGTGAGCATATGCAGTGAGTTGAGTATCGTGCGCTACTTCATTTACTTCTTTTCCATAAATTTTTCCACGATAAAATAATAAAAAACAGATCCTCCCCAGTGTCATCCAAATATCCTCTTGATTATAAATAATGAGCCTCAAATTCATCTACAATCTGCTTCCAAAATCTCATGAACTAGACAAAAATATAATATCACGCTTTGAAATCATCATAAACTCTAAACACAAACGGAAAAAAATATTACTTAGGTAAAAATAACAAAAACAAATGGTCTCATTTTAAAAATAGGTCTAAAGCAGATTTTCACTCTCTGCCAAACTCCCTCCCTTTTAAAAAATTACGTTGGATGTAACAGTCCATTCCCATGTTTCGTTCCAGATGGAACGTATAACTGGACATATTAAAGGAGATAATTTTTTAGTTGTTATTATTGCGCTGTTATATGAGCATGATGAGCACATAAAACTAGGTTAGCTTACAAAGAGGCAAGGCAAGTTCCATCCTCCTCCTTTGTGTAACCAAATGAAACGGGGAGGTGGGTGTTATCCTCCAAATAAATAAAATGTGGATTAGACCAACTTTAGTGAGCACATTAACCATACCAGCACTAGAACAAAAAAACCTTTTTAAGACAGTAATATTAATCCTGTTCCGCCATTCCGAAGATGCCCAAAACAAAAAAAAATGTTTCTTTTTTTGTTTTTTTCATACACCAAAAATATATAAATTACTAGAACACGCCCACACAGTTCCGCCACTGCTTCATCATGACCACAATCACCATAAAGGAGAGGAGTGAGGAATGGATAATGCTACAATAAAAGGCCTAGGCTTCTTTCAAAAAAATCATTTTTACTTTTGCCATTGCCATAATGAGAAATACGGTATTCCTCCAGAGACCTACCCTCTTACCCTTACATCCTTCACAGGAAGAGATCAGGAAAAGCAAATTAGAGAAAAAAAAACGCTATCTGGGAAAATGAGAAAAGAACGTGAAGGTAATCAGGATGAAACTGGAAATGGCCTTTTGCCCTTCGTGTCTCTACTCCCTGTTTCATTATGACCTTCCAATCTACAAAAAATCTGAAGAAATTGCCTTGACTGTGAAACGTGAAGTGCACCTTTTATGAGAATGGGGTAGCCTGCATATCCTTTTCCTAGAAGGACCTACCCTCTACCCTTGAAATGCATTAAGTTAGTTGCAGTTGTGGCGGAGTTGCAGACATTTCATGTACACAAAACTGGTTACGACTTATGAGAATGTTTTGAAGTTGATTATGGTTAGTTTTCTTTCCGATCTTATTGCATGATCAACTTATTTTTTTCCTGGCTCATGTATCACTAGTAGGAGTTTCCCGATGTCCTCCAGTCTTATGACGGCACACATTTATCTCCGAAATGGAATGAACTGAACGAAGTATTGAAGGAAGCTCAATACTGGAGTGCTTATAGTGCAATCAGGTGGACATGGCTTTCCGCTTACTTTTTTTTCAACATTTTGCTCATTCATTTTCATTTATTTCGGAATCGTTCGACAGGTCTATCAAAATTTGATCCGCCTACTCTGCATACTCCCATACTCATATGAGTTAAAAGGAAACGCACAAAAATCCAAATACCAAAATAGGAGGAAAAAAGGGATTCTTCGGTAATGCTGCGAGTTGCGAGACTTATGCTTCCTTGTAATTATATACGCAGCTCCCTTTAATTGCAATTTATTTATAATTCCATTACTGCCACTACGATTTTTTTCTCGACCGAAATCAAAAATAAATATTTCACTTTCCAACAGATCCTCCCACTACAAAGTCCTCCTGAATGGCATATGCTTCCTGCACTCTTCCTCGGACCTTTTATTTTTTTGATTAACTTTCCCACTTCACTTTTTTCATTATCGTGCTTTGTGCTTTTTAAACAAGGTCGTGAACAGTTCTGCTTATTCTTCAAGGGCAATTCGGAGGAAGAACAAATATAATAAAAAAGTTTCTGGGATAAAGGGATGTCGAGAAAAAGAGTTTACGTTTTGTACTCCTGAAGTTTAAGATGGTATTATATTTCAAAAGAAATTTTTTCTTCTGCATAAAAGATAATACGTTTATTGCATGCTTTTAAACTTCTTCCTGTCCATAAACGTTTTAAATTGTTCTATAGTCTTTTCCATCTTACGACTTTTCCTTCTGGTTTCGTCGTTTTATACGAAACTGCAAAAAAATTACGCGCTGCTGAAAATTTTATCCCCACCATAGCCTACTTTTACAAGGCTTCAGAGCTACTTCTCACTTCTCGGTAAAGGGACTCCTTTTAGGAAGTTCAATATCAACGAAAAGAGTCCAATCTTCAAGTTCGCAATTCGCATTAATGTACTTGGTTCCGGTGCATACTTTATTTCCCTTTTTTACTTACTCCTCTCTAGACTAACTTATTTATACGGTTTGGTATATCACGTGTGTTGCCAGTATTTCGAGGGTTGTACATTAACTCCTGCCATCTCCATTCTAAAAGTTTAAAAACCTTTTTCCTTGCTGGAACTACTCACTCTTTCCACCGTCCTCATTTTCATTTTCCCATTGACTGTGAGACTTTGACTGCGTGTAGCCGCAGCCACGCAGTAAATAAGTGAAAAGCTGGCTGCTCCTGTTTTTCTATACTCAATTTACCCTTTCTTAGAAGAAAATATTCGAATCAACTTTAACGGACTATTTGCAGTATCCTAAGGTCTTCGCCGCTCTCTTCAATAATGTAAGAATTATAAGTGGTTAGTGAGGCACGCCACTGCCCGCACTGTCCACTACTGATGCCCATTCCCAGAAGTGTAATCAATATAGAAAAAAGGCAAAATTATGCTGGAAGAAGCAACCACGAATAGAAATTGCTTATAAGCATCCATGAACCACGACGCAAAGTTCTCTCCAAACTGTAGAAGAACTTTCACTCATATCGAGCATTTCTTCATGACTGGAGAGAAAGAAAAAAAATTGATGATGGGGAAGTCTACTTGAAAAAAAATTTCCAACTTTCATCAATGAAGCTTTCACCAGACTTATGCGTATTCATTACAGCTATATGAGCGCTCACTACATAAAGTTACTTTTTTTATGCCCGCACTCCTTTTTCTCTACATCACCATCACCAGTCGTTCACATAATGGGAAATAATTTTTCGCGTAATGATTCACACACACACAGCCATTCCTTCCTCTACGCATTTCCTCAACCGCTCCCAAATGTTCTAATCCTTTTGCATAATATATGTTTCGTAAGCACATTAAATTTTCTTTTCTTCCCTGTTTAGCCATTTTCATTGGGAGGGCGCTCAACTTGAAACAAAAGAAATTTCCGCAACGCTCCTAAAATGCAATCATCTCTGTCCTAACTTACCAACTGATGAACTTTAGTACGCTAGAGCTACTTAAAATTGCATGTACAGAGCCAGTTTCCCGTTTATCAGGAGAGGAACACTTCAGCATTCATAAATTATTACGAACCTTCCACTCATTCATTATTGCTCCTCTTTTCACTCGCTAAAAGCTGCGGAAGAGATTTTGAAGGAAAAAAGGGGAAAAAACTTTAAAGCAAGACAGCTCAAGTAAAGTTAATATGGGCATCTTAATATTATTATGTAAGTTCATATAGATTGGGAGTTGTTGGTCTTTTCCACTTCCTCTTCTCCGTTCTCCCTAAAAAAACTCAACTTTTAGCAAGCTCAAGCTCTCACATTCTCATGCAAAATGCAAACTGACAGTCAAGTCTCTACCTCGTTGAAAATAACTGCGGCTGCATTGCAGACATAAAAGAAAGAAAAAAAAACTTTTTTTAATCGTTGAATGTTGAGCTGTAGTAGCTTCGTCTAGAAAGGAATGAAGAAGAAATTGTTAGGCTGCGTTCTAAATATGTTGATTCCATCACTCCACAAAAATGCTGACAGCTGAAGTTGCGCACCTAACAAAGAAGTAATGAATGATGACAACTATGATGACAAAAAAACCAGAAACTATTTCTTTTACATAAAACATCAAAGTCAAAATTAAAAAGTGACATTAGGTGCAACTGTACAGCCCCAAGAACAAGTCATCTCGCCATCAATCGCATAATTTTAGAATTTTACGAAGTCGTCATCATCACTACTGGAGAATGAGAAGAGTAGCTTTAGAGGACCTCAAAGTTGAGGCAAAAAATGTGAATGTCTTTTAAAAAAATTGAAGTACCGGTTTTTTCTACGCTCCCTTGCAAATGGAATTAAACGCGGTAGCCGCTTTTCCAAATTGTAATTGCTACTATCTGTATTAGCAGGTTTTTTGTACTTTATAGGGGAAGTTTCCTGTAAAAAGGAATGAGTGACTCAAATGGAACGGGTGGTAAGAGCCGGACGGAGTCGTACATTTTTGGTGATGTCTGTCACGAGCATATATACGAGCGTATATCCTCTCTTAAGGGAGGTCTTCACAACCACCCCGGCAACTTGTCAACTTTTTTTTATTCAATGATGAGAGTTGAGGAAAACTCTGAGAATGAGCCAGTAGTTCACTTTTTGCGCCCGTTCTGCCTCATTTACCGCAGAATGTATGCATGTAGCTATATGAATCTTATTAGGACATTTACTTCCGTCAGCTTCTCAAGAGTTCAACTTCGCAATAAGGTTTTTTTCCTCCGTGCCTTTACTCCCTGGTCTTGGTTGGACAGGATTTTTTTGTATACTCCAAAAAAGATATAAGGTTCCTGTATAAAGTCCAGACTAAGAAATTTTTCCGGGGTATAATGAAATGAAATAATCATTTTCTTCAATAATGAACGTCCATTTACTTCTCAGGTTTCTTTTTCTCTTGGCCCCTTTAATTTTATGCGTAACTGCTATCGTCCTCGTCTGCCTTTTTGTTTTTTGGCTGGGTCCTAGTCCTAAGCACAAAATGCATTGGGGAAGGATGTCCACGCCAGACTAGTAAACTGCCGTATCAATGTCTGCACGGGTTCTTATATTTCATGCATCATGCATTTCAGTTGCTCTACGAAATCGCTACTTTCCCTTTTCCAAGTGGCAACCGGAAATGTAACTTTTAAATTTAAGAGTTTTAATCAATTCCTCCAAAGTCTTTACCTCTGGGAAATGCGCGCCATTCCAAAGCTATGCAATATTAATTAAACCCGAACGAGCATTGCAGTGAAGCTTTTCAACACAGCCCAACTAATATCCTGATTATTTCAGTTAAACGAAAAGTACCTAAAAAAAACTTTTGATGCTGTTTACATTCTTGCTCCCACATTCAACCAATTCCAGCTAAAACTGAGAATGTACATACGTCGTCAAGAAATAAGTAGTAAAAAGTGCATGACTGTTTAACTTCCTTGAAAACTAATACCCTTTTAAATACGTAAAAGGCTTTTTCAGATAGTATGCGACCTCAAATTCACGCTCATTTTATTACATCTGCTGATACATTTTTATATCGCCTTCTCAAGTATAACTTCAACTTTTAGTATTTTATAAGCTGACAAAAAGGTCTATAAAAAGAAAAATGCTGATAGCTGAAAAGTGCAGATGGCAAAAAATGCAATTTTTTAAAAAGACTCTTTCTTCTCGCACTTCTCACCATAATTATTATTGCTTCTTGATAAGCTACTCGAACTTTTGACTTTTTTTCTATAATTATAGCCAGCGCGTCACTCATAATCAAAACAAATTACATTTTAGTGTGAGATGCAGAAGCATATTTGGTGCGGAGGAGGATATTTTTCGTACGTGCAGAGAGTTAGGTAGGGCTTATGGCTGGTGATGGTGATGACGATCGTGTGATGCTGTGAGAGTAAAGAATTTTTAAGTGTTATGCTTAACTAACCATACCAAAATGCAATCCAATCCTATAAAAAAATAAAAAATCATATTGTCAACTCACCAACGATCTCTGAACATTACTTATTCACATCACATAAAAATGTATAGCACATTCTTTCACTTGAACAATCTTTCAAGAGAAGTGACTATAACTGCAATAAAAACAGAAAAAACAGTGTCATTCCTGAGGGTTGTATGACAGCTCGAAATATTTATGCTGAAGTTGCAAAAAAAGGAATATCGTACAGCTCTTTTCATTATTCCCTGTATGTGACTGTGTGCACGCACTCCTCATCAGGCACTACAATTATCAACATTAAAAATGGGAATGAAAGCAATAAAGAAGTGGAAATAACACTTCATGAACGTCAAACTGCAAAAACTACCATCACTCCTTTTATTTCATTTTTAAACCTTCAACTGTCAAACGCATAAAGTTTTTATACTAATCTTTAACTGTAGCAGCTTTTGCTCGTAACATTTATCATCACTTGAACTTTTTTTTAGAAGGACTGACCTTCTAGTGGAAAAAAACATGAGCATTAAAAAATGTTGGTGCTATATCGTCTCTCGGCGTTCTGTATCCTGGAATTGGATTTGAAACCATACTTTCAATTTCTACTAAAATTGGAATGTTTCTCTAATTCGATGGCCATAAGAATTTTAAGCTTTAAGCCGTAATAATGACTTGTGGCGGCAGTCAAATGTAGTTAAAATTAATGTCAATTACTATTCAAGAATTTCACCAGTCGTTCCAAAGGGATGTCATTCAGAATGCGGAATGCAAAGGACTTTACAATTTTCTTCGATTTTTGTAAGTTTAAATTGAAATTGAACAGAGTTCTACATACGTCTTACTTTTTGCAGGCAAGTTTGCTCTCGTGGAATAACTCGGTTAAATATTTAAAAATGTGATTGCTTTTCGTTCTCTGTCAATGGAAAAGGCGTGACAATGCTACCCCTTTCTTGAATACTTGTCAGGCTCCACTTGGCATCAACCTTCTGCATTATACACAATTCAAGTTCATGAAGAGGGTGGCGAGCTGCGTAATTAAATGTTTTTTTTCACTCTTTCCTCCGCGGACTTGTTTAAAAATTCAATTTAGTAGAGTACATTCCTGTCACATAGCTGAAGCTTGTCCAGCGAGCTCGGGGTAAAAATAGAATTTTCAAATTGAACAAATCCAAATGCAGAGCTGTGCTCAATAGCTTAATTTTAAATGCAGTGTTATTGTACCGGCATGAGACCCTATCATTGATAATTCAATTATGTAACCACACCCAATCTTAAAATAACACTGCTTATTCAGTTTTAATGTTCAATTGTTGTGAATGTGTTGCAGTGAAGAACTGCTGGAACATTCTCTATTAAAAGCAATTACAGTCCAAACATTGACTGCGATACATGTGGATGACCCTTATGTATCACGTGACTATTTAGATATCTGCAAGAATGCAACTTGCCCGGATAAATTTGACCTTTTATGAAATTTTCTTTGTTTAAAGTTCAAGAACACTGTTCCTCCCGTCCTTTGTCGGTTTCGGTATCTTACAGTGGAAAAATTAAGTAAAAAATGTATCTCTATAGCTTTGTCTTTCATCCGCCTTCTGTTTTCTGCGGTTTTCTTGCATTTGCAAATATTTGTTGCAAAAATATATGTAAATGTGATGCACAAACGCATTCCTGTGCTAATGCACAGATCCTCCTAATAAATATTCTTTTTGGCAGCTGCATAGCTATAGAAAACGTAATAAAATACATTATTTTTCCTGTACAAGTTGACCAAAAAGTATCAAATGCTTCTGTTCCGTTTGTCGGCGCCCGTTTTACCTTTCCACTTCTTGCACAACTGTCATCCATATCATATAATAATTATTAGCTGAGCTATCACAGTTCTCCCCGTCAACTGCCAGTTTGCATCTTCAACAATGCGAAATAGCAACATGCCGAATGCTTCACCTTTTTATGATTTTGCTTAAGTTCTGTCTTCTAAAATTACATCAATTGCATGCAACCCCATATAAGGGGTATAGTACCACCATCAATCGAGAATTCCAAAAAAATCAGCTCATTCTTCAAAACGTATCGTAATCCTTAGAATGGGATCGAATTTCGCATTTGAACTTTAGCGGACATACGGAATTTTCTGACATCCCGTTAGGTACACATCGCATCGCTTCTTTAGCCAGGAGCATATTACATCAACTTAAAATAGTCATTTAGTGACCGTAAACTCTATTTCGTTGTACAATTTCGCAAAAAAATAGTGCGCTTGAGAGAAAAAAAATAGTCAGCCCAATTTCCTATTATCCTTTTATGTAAAATGTAAACGAGGTTAAATCGCTGGGTATGCGGTACAAGAAGAACTGTACTGCTTTGTTTGAGCGCATGAACTTGATTGCCTATTTTTATTGCTTATTTCTTAATTTAAAAAATAAATGAAAAGTAAATTAATTTGAATATGTATACCCCAAAGAGTGATTGATGTGACGAATCGAGATGATATAAAGCGAGCAGCTGGTGGCGGCACTAGGCCTTGCATTATTGCTGCCGTTTTGTGCGTGAATTGCAAAAATGCAAATGGCCAACTACAAACTTGGCTTTGATGATGGGTGACTATCCACTTCGACGCTTCTTTATTTGTGGTGATGAGAAAATGACCTCATATCCCAGTCCTACCTGAGAGCAAATCACTTCACATCACTGAACTACTCTTCCCTTAATTTGACCATAAATAAATCTATATTATTTTGGCATTAATTAAAACAAGTTTGCATTTTGCAAAACTTTTTATTGTTTTTATTGTGGGAGCAGTGCTGTAGGTAAAATTGGTTTTTTATTGTCGGATTTATTTATTGCGCTTGCATTGAGATGGAGGCAAGCAACAATATTTTTACGGTGGACCGTTATGCAAAAAAATGAATGAGGTAAGTTTTGTTACTGTAATAATATTGATTTTTTGCAGTTTGCGCTTTGCAGATTGTTCCTTGTCAAATTGTAACATGGACTGCTCACTCACCCGGTGGTGGTAGGGGTGAGCGTGTAATTGGTTTGAAAGTTTAATTGATTTTGGATGGAAGAAGAAATGAAAAAAAATCAATCTTGTACTAAAGTCCTTCTGGTCATTACGCATTTTATGCGTTTACTAGTTCACTTTAATAATTGAGAGCAGAGACTAATGCGGAAACAGTTTGAGTAAATAGCCTATTTACTGCACTAATTCATCCCCTCGAAATTTGGGGTAGCAGCAGTCACTGCTATCGTTAACTAAGAAAATATGCTGTAAGAGAACTGCCACGACTCTTTTTCTGGACGAAATGGGAATGAGAGGTAGCCACCAGAAGGTCCTTTTTATTGCAGCTCTAACATAATATCCAATTAATGGCATTCATTTCGTATGTAATCTAAATGGGTTCTCACAAGTCACCAAAAGGACGGCAGCTATTACAAGGAATACTAACGAACTGCAGAAGTTCTACCCTGTCGGCATCCACCCTCTATGCCCATAAATAAATTATCGGTAAAAATTGATCAACAACAGTGATATGGCATGAGGCAAGCAATGACGCTCAATTTTTTAATGATCATCCAACTATTTTTATTAGTCAAGTAGTAAGCAAGCGGCTTACTAAATTTAGACCAATTTACTTTTTTTATCCAAGTCTCATTACCACACTATTGTTTACGAGGGCAGGGTGCGCTAACTCACTCCAAAATATTTTGAAACTAATCACCATCTTATGACTCTACGTGTGCAGCGGTCGGCGTTGTGTGATGCGATCACAACTCAACATTTTAAATATCAAGTTAATTTTTTTACAGTTTGCAAATTGACTTGCCAAGTCAGGTAAATTGACTCTGCGCTGCCATTTTTTATTACACTTTTGCGGTTTCAACTTTGGAGTTTTGGACTTGGACATGTGTAGCTGGACGAAAATTAAAGTTTCGCAGACGCTTGATAATCACCATAATAATTATCGGGTTGGTATGAAAAAAAAGCTGAGCTATTTATTTTGGTAATTTACATGTGAATTTTTTTTTCTCAGTGGACAGAAGCCATTAGAGATGGAGTTTATGTTGCAGTGCGGTAGTGGCGTCGGTTGCTGTTGTTGTTTTCCTCTGTTCGATGATGCTCACTTAAGATATGCCGACAAAGACTAAATTTTGGGAATTGAGATCAACGACCACGCCACGCTACTCGTTCATGAATCAAGTTGACATGATGCCTACATTGTAGTGCTTCTTTCAGCAGAAAATTGCATTGCCAGTGCACCTAAAGACAACAAGGAATATTAAATCAGGTTACTAAAAAAATGTAACAAACGCATGAGCAATCGTACATAATCTACGGTTGGGTTTCCTATTGCAATTTTTTTTGTACAAAGTAGACTCTGATATATATTGACAAATGCTAATCAGATCAGGATTTGTCTACTGCCCTTGCTCAGCAACTCAACATTGCATTGTTTTAGAGGCTGTGTAAACTTCTGCTCTTTTTTTCTTATCTCTCTGATAAAAATGGACCACACCAAATGTTATGTTGTATCGCTATTAGGAGTGACATTAAAAAATTACGCAACTTCAGGGTAGCGAACAGCATAAAATTAATCTGCGCACATATATTATACAGTTTTATCTGTGCAAATTAGAATGATAAGGGTTGGTGCGAGCCATATTTGCAAATTTTTCATTCTCTAGAAGTTGCAGACCACTATATATCTCTATCAATTTTATTGGGTTCGACACTCTGCATGCGAGTGTCAATATTTGGTCCATTTTGTCATCCACTTTGCTCCTTCTTGTTACATTTTGCTAGCTAAGTAATTGACCGTGACTCAATGAAGTTGATGTCGATACCATGAGTGAGAAAGACAAAAATCAACCTACTTAGCTCCATTTACTGAAGCAGTAAAATTATTCTATAACCGTTTATCTGAGCTGGTACAGTTAAAAACTTTTAAAAATGTGCTTAATGGGAAAAGAGACGCCATTTAATTTACGCGTTTTTGCGCTTATACGGCATGCGTTACTCCATTTTTTTTCTAGCAGGGCACAATCTCTCTTAAAAAAGTTGTACGTTATCTCTTGCTTCTAATAATGGCTCATCACATTTTATTTTCAGGGTACAATGTAGGAACAATAAAAAAAAGTGCTGCAAATTTTTTAAAAGTAAATAAATGTCATTGTGGCAGCAGCACAAAAAAATTAAGCTGGACGAGCTAACTGTAACTTGCAGACTCGCACAATAAAACTGATTACTTACGAGCACTTCACGCTTATTAGCTAACACGAATGGAATCATTAATATTGGGAATGACCACTTCTGGCACATTAACGACTGACTTATATGGAATTATATGGGCTACACGGTAATGATAAGTAAGCAATATTGTAAGTTTAGAGCTGGCAATAATTGAAAGAAAAAAAAGGTATGAATGAGTTCGTTAGGTGATAGTGATGGTGATGGTGGTATTGCATAGTTTTCTTTAATGCTACTCACTTGACCAGTCGTAAAATAACCATGGGCTGCTTTATAGGTATTTCATCATCCCTCGCATTTTCCCTTCCCCTTTTAAGTTTTAATGAATTAAAGTGTAAAGTTCAGCGGTGGTGTCCCATTGACGAAATCGAGTCAGGTACATGTCAGGTAGCAGGTATAAAACGGCATAAAAATGGGTAATGCAGTAGTCGGCTCCTCTAACACAATTAGAGAACTTTTTTTGATAGAATATGTAACAAAATGGAGCTACTCCTTCTCAAGTTTTCCACTTTTACTCTTCGCGTGACTCACTTTTTTTTGCTGATTAAAAAGATGAAAGAAGAGTGCATTCACGTAGTTATCGCCATTTCATCTTTAAATTAATGCAGTTCACAGGCTGCAATTTTTTGCCACATAAAAATGATTACAATTGACACATTGGACACTCCAATAATAGGCAACTTTGAAGTCACAATGTGCCTAAATTGTACATTTTTGTTGATTACCCCTACAAAAAAAATCTTGCATAATGACGGCCAATTTTTTTAGAGGAAAAATATAAGGGCTCTGTGCGGAGCTCTCATTAACTCCCATAAATAACTGAAGGTGCTTATAGAGCCGTTAATAAAAAAATTTGATTCATACATACCTTCACACAGTTTTAGTGCCTTTATTTGGTCAATGGAATGCATTCATCGGTCGTGTTTGCCACCGAGACATAGAAACATTTAAAAAAAGAGACGAGGAGAATTGAGGGATTGAGAGAAGAGGCTGAGATCGACAATCGAGAAGAGTCAAAACAGAAAAATGTGCCTTTTTTAATCCCATTATGTACGCATATTTTTTTAACAAACTGCTGGCGGTTAGCATTGTTTTGCTATTTGCGCCCGTAGCAGTTTATAACATTACAGCGCGTAAAAAGACTTTCAGTCAATAAAAAAGGCAAGATTAGACGTGCGGTGTGGACTGTGGTGGCATTGCCAGTGTGTGAATGCGTAACAAGAGACTCAATCAATAAATAATAGATATGATAATAAATAATCATTACAAAATGATTACAGATGAGTGCACTCTCCCAAGATCAAAACGAATCAAATCTGTCTGCATGGTTGAACTACTTTTTTATTTGGAAAAAAATCTCTTTTCAAATTAAATACCCCCTTCAGAGCGTCTATGAGGATTTCGAAAGGCCGGCATTTTATATGCGACCTACAACAGCACTCCTTTTTTATTTAAAGCCGCTCTCATTCTCATACCTTCCACTTGTAGATTGCATCTCTAAGAAAACGTTTTTTTCGTCTGGCTAAGCGAAAATATAATTTTTTTGGCTACCGTATAAAAAAACGTTTCAGCAGGATAGGACTAGACTAGGAGCACTGCACACTGAAAGGCTATTTTTTACTCTGTCATACACGACTTCTACAATAATGTGAGCAGATGCATGTCATCATCGTAATCAAATAACTATTATGGAAATAATTTATTCACGCGGTAAAAAAGTTTTTTATTCTACATTATCCCTCTTTTTTCGTACTTTCATTCATGGTGGAAGTAGCAAGTGGCCTGAAATACACTTTTAAATCCACTTGTCTTTCTGTCCCAGTCAAGTTTTCGTATTATTCTCCCAAGAGTGTTATCCAACATTTTTTTATTCACTTCGCCTCTTTTATAGACTTCTCTACAGTCACGTTGAAGGAACGACCTTGACAAAAAATTACTCTCCAACTACTTCTCACAATGATAATGATTTTCCCTTTTCAATTTTTCATTCACTTCTAAAAACCAACCATAATTTTTTTTCTTTCTGCCACTCTATGTCTATGTCTTCTGCGCATTCCGAACTTGGCGTAAAAAAGAATTGTTGACTTTGAGCTGCTATTATGCATTGTGCTGTTATTGTTGTCAGACGATTTAAAGAAACGAAAATGAGAATGTTTGCTCATTTACGATTTGCTAAAAATGGTCTTCATATATTAACCTCCCTTCTAAGCTTTTTGTGGCGGGGTTAAAACGTTAAACCGACCACTGTAATTTTGTAGGTGCCACTTCATCTCTACTTTTATTGAAGTCTTCGTACATGACTGACGATTTAAAAACGAAAATTTTCTAAACTGTTTTGCAAACTATCCAAGTCACAGTCGTAAAAAGGTTTTCGTAACTTTATCCTGTTGACTTTAAAAGGGACCAGGTAACTTTAAGTACGTCCTGGCTCGCAGTCACATTAAATAAAAACTGCTTTTTTAGACGTGAGCTTTAATGCCCTGTGAGTTTTAGAAATTACATGGTCATTTGCTCTCACATTTTGTGAAGAGTAAAAGTACGTAAAAGTTTTTAGTACGGATACTGTTATTTACTCTGTTTTTGCTGACTCACTCCAAAAAACCATTTTAAGATATTCACTTACATTTCTGTAATGACCTGTCTGGTTCCTATTTTTTCGATGATTATTATCACTGACTAAAATGGGTCTGATGTGATGGACTGATTCATTATTACAAGCTATAGGAAACGAATGTGTTTTTGGTGATCGGAACATGTATTTTTAGGGGTAATTTCGTAACAGCAAAAAATAATATTGTTTGGGGCAAAGAGTGACATCATTACGATGGAAGTAATGGTGATATGCAATGATATATTTATTTTAGTGCTCTCGTTCCCACACAAAATTAGCAAATGCTGTGGGATTACATAACTAAATTAAACAGAAGCTGGTTTCATTCAGCCCCATCAATTTATTGGCCTGATATTATGGCAAACTGGCAATTGTAAATAAATGCTGTCATGCTAAGCCCATGTCAATAAATTTTTGGGGTGTTTATTTCACCATGCTATGGAGGAAATCGACACATGCTGCAAAAAAAACGGAAATTTCGAGTTGGATGAATGGGATTCGTAATTTTTTATTGCGAATTTACAGTGATATGGCACTATTTGGTAGCAGCATGTGCCTAGCACTATAATGAGCTTGGTGATACACATCACTTTTAGAAACGGAAAGTAATCATGTTTTGCTGCTGTTAACTCACTGTCATTATCATTATTAGGGTGTAAAGCTAAGTAGGAACCATTTGCCACTTTTCTTATTTGCTCACCTAAAAAAGACTTTCGCTATTTGTAATGTGTTCAGTTCTAAGAAGTGCTGTTATTTTTTTTTGCCCGACTCAAGTGTAGTATTGGCAATTGGCAGATTAAGTAAGTGAGCTGAAACTAAATGCAGCTGCTGTTTCGTCGCTCCTTCCCACATCTCTACTCTCCAGCCAGGAAAAGTGGAGGCAGATTACTCAAATGATCTCCTGAATAATGACTATCATCATCATGTGCTCTCCTTCCAATATTGTTTGTGAACACTTCTGCAAAATATATAATTGGTTTGTAGCGTGTAGCTACATCACCCAGTTCACATGAGGAACGTGCATGATTGCAAATAAAATGTTTCGTTTGTAGCTCGTCGCATAACACTTATCTAAAAGAGACTTTTTGAAAGCTGAGAGCGCATTGCTAGTAATTTTGGGTAATTTGGTTGACTTCTCATTGATACAAGCAAAATTTTTACATCTGAACTAATGTATTGATGATGACGGTTGTTTAAGTTGCCGTTGATTTGATGTAGTTACTTAAGAAAATTGGTTAGCAGTTGTGCTTCTTTTCTCTTCTGGTTACGTCTCGAGAACCTACCTATACACTATGACTATGATTCAGTGGACTATGCATAGTCAACATTTTGTTTAGGAAAAAAGGGAAATAAAGGGGAAAGCTAGCAATTTTAGACGTTAATTTAACCTAGCCCTGGTGGCCTTTTGTTGAAGTGAAATTCTCCATATAGCAATGTAGGACATTATAGTAGTACTTGTACTATACATTACTATGAAATGCTAACACTTTATCTCTACCCGCGTTGGTTAAGCTATAGTTTGTACGGCTTAATACAATGCGAGTGGTGTAAACGCCATTATAAAAAATATTTGTGTTTGTCTAAATCTAAAAGAGACAAGATATCTATCAGGGGTTTGCGTCTGTGATGAGCAAAATGTCATCTCTAAATATGTTTTACTTATCCATATTCGATTTTCCAAGGAAAATGTACAAGAACAATTACTTTTACAATAGCTCATTACGTAATTTTTCCTTATTTTCGTATTTAGAAAAGGTGTAAGCAATTTATACTGCATTATTAGCTTGTATTTTGCACGCTCCTTTTTTTATTTGCATCATAAAATCTTTTTGTCGTCTGTGGTGGGAACAAGCAAGATCTCGAGAGTCTAGATGTACCTTAACTAAAGGTAAATTTTTTTTGGTGCTATACGATCACTTTCCTTTCTTTGTCAGTGGAGAGTGGAGCGATTCCACCATAGAATTTTTTTTGCAAATAAACATAATAACACAATGCCCGTAGAATTCGAAGGTATGCACTTTGCCCACCCATGCAATTTGCACAGGGAGAAAATTCGCAAGCCTATCAACTTTTTTCCCCTACTATCACCTCTTTCAACCCTAATCCCACTTCTTCCGAAAGACGTATGAAAGTGGATCAAACAAGAAGAAAAAAAAACTTTTTTGCTTAGGTTTCACCAAGCAGCACCTCCATAAATGGGTCATATCAGCATGTACACACCATAAAGCATTTTGTTGACTTTTGACTTAGGTGTGGATACATGCATTAGAGCTCTGTCTCTCTCCGTCGTCTACTTTTCTATACTTATTCCTGCATTACTCACTCTCACTGTCACAATGACAATCAGTTAACAACATACCTGAACTAATGGGTGACCTACCTTTTTTCGCACATTTATCCTCTTCGAGCCTCTTGCCAAGAAAAAGAAAAGGGGAAGTGGAAAGCAGAGAGAGAAGAGAGCGTTGCTCGCAAGTACAGTATTTGTTAGTTTCTAGCAAATTCCCATTAATTTATTTTTCCCTTCTTGCTTCTCCTTCTCTTCTCTCCCTTTTTTCAGCATACCTTCGACGAGCAAGAATAGCACTCTGCCCATTTTCCCTCCTCGCCTATAATAACTGTTTTTTTCTCTCCTCGCTTTTCATATATTCACCGGAAAGGTAATTTATGGATGACACTCCGTCTCACCTAAATGAATGCAATCCAAGCAGAAAAATAGCGGATGGGTATATGAGGGGAAGAGAAGAACGCAAAAAATGTATATCGCTGGAACAGCACTAAACGCAAGTAATGACGGGTTACATATATAAAAAAAAGGATAAGGAAAGATGACAAAGACGACAACGATATGAATCCCTAATAATACGAGGATTAACGAGATGCGAAGTTAGTCTAGTTTTTAAACATTACTTTTTTTCCCTTTCCTTCCTTCCTCTCATCCATATCCCTGACTTGAGCGCATTACTCTCCGCCACATTTAAACTGGGACTTTCTGAGCCAGGATAAATAAAGCGAATTCATATTTTATGACGCGTCTCCTTTATTAGTGAGATGACTACAAGCATTCCCCTAAATATGGCAGTTTTACACGTTCCGTCACTGATACAATTTTTTAGGGAGCTGAGCAAAAAAAACATTTTTTTTTCTTCTGGGAAAGGAATACTCCCAAAAATCCGCATATTAGTGTAAAAGCACAAATGCTAAATATTCCCAACACATTTAAATCAGCCAAGCAAGGGATACGCCGGGGGAGGCAAAAAGCATTTTAAGTAATGATGGTGGCGATGACAGTAAAGCCGGGGAGCCTTTGACATGCCACTTCTCACATAAATATTGTATTTTTGCCTGCCTCCATAAATACAGTTCTTAGAAGGAGTAGCGATAAAAATAATGATGGGAAAGGTAATAGCAATAATGTGTGGTAATATGTTCCTCTCCCTCCGTAATAAGTTGCAAATCGGCAAAAAAAAAGAATCTTGTGAAGGCTCGAGCTTCAGTTGGCAAAAAAAAGAGTAAACCTGCTCCCTTCGGGAATGTCAATAAATATATGGCGATGGCGGTGCACGGGTGATGACGGTTCGCCGGAATGCTAAATCCTGGTGTGACGAGGGAGAACACAAACTATTGCAGTTAGCCAAAGAGGAAAAAAATCAGCAGCAGAAAGCAATTGGAGTGATCTTTTTTTCCTCCTGCTCTCCCTCTCCCTCTCTCTTCAATGTATAAGTGCCCTCATAAATCCATATTTTATTGGCATTCAGGGAAATGAATCCAATAAATCATATTGAAAACTCGACAGGAGGTGCTTGCTATATGGCCTGCTATAGTGCTCGCTCTTCTTCTGAACGGAGCAAAAAAATAACGTTTTTTTCGACTTTTTTTTACAAAGTCCAAAGTAGCCCTTGTAAGGTATGTCGCTTCCAACACGAATATCTTTAGCAAATAGGTATAAAAGTTGGTGGTGGTAGGTGACTGTTTGGTAAAAAAGAGCAATCTTAAAATAATTTTTTTCGTCCTTCTGTTTGCGGTAGTGAAAAAGTATGTTTGAAGCGAAGTGGACTTTGGATGATGCATGTTATCACAGCGAAGGTAAAGTGGTTTGTAAAAGACTTAAAACCGACACATGTAATGTAACTTTGCAATAGATCTCCCACTTTCTGAATCTCTCTTTTCTCCGTCGCTGGTCCACAAGAAAAAAAAACATTATTCTTCTTCACTCTACTTTTTTTTATATTGGATTATTTTGGGGAAGAAGTTGCATTTTTGGCTGCTCTTATATAGGATGAAAAAAAAGTACAGAGATGCATGCAGCTCCTACTGCTATTACATTTTCTTTAGTGAAATAGAAGTGTCCGCGAGTAATCTTGGTTGCAACATCTTTTGAAAGTTAAACAGCAAAAAGTGCAACTTTTTTTTGGCAATGTTATATATAATATGAAATGCCACGGGCTTTTGGACGCTTCGTCGTAGGTAGTCACTGTGTCATGTGCTTTATTTGTAATAAAAAAAGTATTGAGAACAAGTCAGCCGAAAACCTTTTTGTCTACAGTTTCATTTCTTCAAGAGCAGGGCAAGATTGGAGGATATAAAAAGAGGGATATTGGTAAAAATGGAGTATGAGCTGAGCTTGTGTCCACTGCCCAATTTCTTAACACGAAAAAAAAGTTTTTTAAAAAACCATTTTTACCGGTCCTGGCCAAACCAATTTGATGTGATAGTGGCCCACTTATTTGTAGTTCTGAAAGAGATAAAAGGATATCCTGTGATGACTCTGAAAAGGGATATAAAACGAGCTCTTTAGCTAGATATTGCGAAATCAAGTTCATACTTTATGAACGTAATTTATTACCTTTTCAATAGTAATGGGAGCGGAGGTCACGTGTAGTTTTGAAACTTTCATATTTTGCATTTTTCTAGAATCTTCCGTAATTTAAATTAATTTACTTCAGTGATCTAGCTAATCCGGGTTTGGCAATATCTTAAAATTTCTCCGTAGAATGAAATGATTCACCGAGCCATGCTGGCAAAAGTAAGAGCTCATATATCACAATTTACATTTTTTTCTACTCGAATCTCTCTTAGTCTCTGCACATCCCCAGGAAAAATGCGTGGAAAAGAGGTTTCTCGAAGAAAAAACGTAGAAAATCCCGTCATTTGTTTATTTTCATCACTGTCAGTTTACATTGGTCCAAGTAAGCTTTAGTGGAGCCTCGCCTCATAATATTTTAACATGGATAAATGACAGATGTCAAAATGAAGCTGAAAGATATTAGAATATTTACAAAGGCTGGGAAGAAGGAAAAACAAGTACATATATTTTGCCACGACTTTTTCTCTTCCTCCGTTTTTTATGTGTGATGGCGGAGTGGAGTCAGAGATTACAGTTTTTTTTCTTGGCGAACATGAATGGATGGGATGAGAATGGGCAGTGACAGTGAGTAGAACCAAACGATATTAAGTGCGACTTGTGTATGCACAAAAAAACGCACGCATTTGAACCACGAAAAAAAAATCTCGGCAATCTGCGAAACCATTCCAAACAGTTGTGCGCTGCTGTATTCAATTACAAGAAAAGAAAAAATTTTCATTTGTATTCCCATCGCTGTAGCATTCTAGTGCGAATTTGTCAGTAAGTAATTGGTAAACAGAGGCAGGAAAGAGGGAGAAAGGGAGGCAAGCACGCAATATAATTCATGTACTTCCACTTCCAAGAACGAGAAGGATTTTTTTGTTTAGTGACTGTTTTTGTTGGCATGTTGGCACACTTTAGGTCATGTAAACTAAAGCAATGGGAACTGAGATGAATAAAGCATCACCACATAACCAGACACCACTCACCAGTCATATATTTTGATATTTTGAGAGATTGGAGAAAAGAGAAATGGGGGAAATTATGAATACATACTAGAAAGAAAAAAAACAAGAAAAAAAGAGATTTATTTTTGGAGGGCATTTCCCCTTTCCTCTTAATGTTAGTTGGAGTTTTTGGGAGTTGGACTGACGAGAAAATGTGGTTAGATAGACACCCGGGCGTTCACATTCACATTCTTATGGTTTTGTTTGGAGTTGTGAAAAAAAGTTTTTTTTTCGAGCATGTTGAGTTCAACTTTTCCCAGAAAAATCTAATAATGTGAGCAAGAATTTGGAAGCAAACGAAGCAATTTTTTTGTAAACAAATATTTATAGTTGTGTACGTAGCCTGTGCACCCTTCCTCTATTAATTCATTTAAGACTCGTTTTACACCGGTCCTTGAAATGAAGAGCTTTACAATTCATTTTTGATGAATTTCCGTCCTTTCTCGCTACTGGCATCTGATTACAAATTTTACAGTTTCCTTCAAATGCAATGGAGCAGGTCCTCCTTAAATTAAGTATGCATGGAAGGGAACAAGTTTAGGTTGCTCTCAGAATTTTATGTATATTTCAGTGAAGGTGACCTCCGCAAATTTCCAAGCAATTTAGTATTACTGTCGCTATTTGTATTCCAATAAATTTATTCCTCCACTCTCCTTTTCTCATTTCTCTGGGAAAAGTTATATACTCCAGACCTGTAAAAAGTATTTTGGCAAATCATCCGAGACATCGGTGACTGGTGACTACATAAAAAAATTATAAGGGCTGTGCAATATAGAATTTCCTTCCAGGTACAAAAAAATGGCTCAAGTGGAGCAAAAAAAGATATAGGAAATACGCTGGAAATTTGCACATATACGAGTCACCAGAGTACCTCTGCAAAATAAAATGCAAGAGAAAATGTCATCATCATCTTATCTTATCGGAGTAGATTCTCTGGGTCCTTGAGCGTTCGAGGAAAGTAAGATGGAAACAAGATGATGAAATTGAAACGCCCCCAGTACTTTTGTTTGGAATTTGTCAATCCTTGGGATGCTGCTCCAGCTCCAGCTCCAGCTCCACCGGAAAAAAAGATTTTCTCGTACTCACATTATAATACAAAAGAATGGAAAATTGTGCAATCATGTAGGCTTCCTCTTACTCGTAAGCTAAGAAATATGAAACATTCAGCTCGTTTCCGTCTTTCAACGACACCATTTTGATTGCTGCACTTTTATTGCTAGTCCGTGTTGTTGGAAAGAGGGAGAGAAATGTAGTCAAATTACATTATCATTTTTTTACTCCTTGCTTTGCTTTGATTGTGGTGTCAAGCACTGCGTCACCAAAAAATAGGTTATCCTTTCTCAAGAATAAATGCAAAAATAGTAATATTATTTTGTGCTAATTCGCGATACAGAAAAACCAGCGAAAAAAAAGTTTTCTTTTTCAACTTTCAAGTTTTATTCAACTCATCCAACCTATCATAAAATCTGTTGGGTACTTTCACCAAAAATAAACTTACCTCGAAATCTCCCACAGCATAAATAAGAAACCTCGTTGTTAATATTTATTTATCAAATGGAGAGTGAGAGTGAGAGAGAAAGCGCGAAATTTAACATTCCTTTTCCAGTTATCTCCTTCTCGCACAGGCTCCTTTATACTTTCCCGGCACAATAGCATTTTCGGGAAGTAGTCTGCTTAGGTAACTACTCCCATCTTCATATCTCCTCGTTTTTGTCCTCACATAGCGGCACTTTCGGTTTTTCAAAGGGTTACAGACTAGTGACTGGTTAGGAAAAAGGGTTGTATGCATTTTTTATATTTTTATGCAAATTTTGTTTTTACTTCACTTCCACACAAAAAAATATCACAATGCGTTTCCCTCCCTCCTTCTTCCTCCAGATAACTGGAGTTGCTACATAAATTTTTTTGCAAATGTGCACCAAAGTGATATCTTCATTTCATATTGCAATGACATGGTTAAGCTTGCGAAACAGTTCAATTTATTTTACTTTTCCTGTTCCCATCCACGCACATATTTACACAAAGAGGAAAGCAGTTTTCTGAGCAGTGAAAACGGCACTTGCTACACCGCTGTCTGCGCTATCTGTGCAAAAATAAAATGCTAAAGTTCTTGTGTAAAACACTCTCCGTGTAATAACCCATTTTAATGCTGTATAATGCTTAACCTCAAACGTTTCATCATAAAAACCATTTTCATGCTCCCATTCGTTGAAACTCGCTTTCCCTTTTTTGTGGTTTGCTTCCCACTCCTGAATTACTGTGGAATAAATTCCTTACATTTTGAGGACCCACTTTTGGCTAGAGGCTTTTCCCTTGCAGTGGTAGACGGTGGAATTTTAGCACTGCATTGGTTTCGGTTCATTCTTTGGTGAATTTTTTTTAGGAAATATTTTAATTGATTATATTTACGCAATCACCCTTTCTTTTCACCTTTCCATTATTATCATGATAAAAAAAGTTCCAGGAAACCATCCCGCCGTTCCTCCTTCCAAATTTCCAGGAAGCGACAATTATACTTTATGAAATGCCTGTGGACCTAAAAATACTGGGACTTACCACTGAAAAATATTTTTTAGGGGAAAGTCTGAAAGCAAAAGCGTAGGAAGATGTTGGTTCTGTGCAGTGAAGCGTTTTTTTAAATTTTAGATTTTCATATTTCAGCTCCCTCATTGAAATTACTTGTGAGGGGGACAGGGACAATTTTCCTTTTTGGGGATTAGCTCCACGGTCACTTCTTCCAGGGACATGTCACCTTTGACTGGAAACGTGCGTACCTTGTGTACATCTTTGCCTTCTGTGGCTTTGCTTTTTCCCTCATCATCGCAACTCCCAAATCCCACAATTCCAATGCATAATAATGGGAGTGGTGGCATTTGTTGTTAAAAATTATTCAGAGTGTGTTTCCGAGAATTACTGTTTTTCTTTTGAGATGTGTGTGCGGAGTGAAAGTGAGATATGTTTCATCTCAGCAAACTTGCGATTAGCATTCTCACTCCATCCATTTATGCTCAGTCAGCCAAGATCCACACCAGTCCCATTAGAATATCAGTATAAATATCGCACCAAGTTTTTCTCTTTTATTTTTCGTATTCTTTTCGAGGCTCTCAGCGACTAGTGGTAATTCTGGGGCTGCCGCGCCACGCCATTCCACCACCACTATTGAACTCACTTGTCGTAAGTCATGACGTGATGATGAAAAGGATTTCTAGAGATTATGCACAAGTGGACCATACAACACTTTTCTCTTTTCCTTTTCAAAAGACACATTCCTCCACGGGATGGATTCTTTCTCCGAGCTAATTTGCACATCAAAGCTCAATTTTGTCGTCATCATCATCGCCACTGCCACACCACCAAAACCATTTGGGATTAGTACCAAACAACACAAACCAACTTGCATTTCCTCTCTGACGATATGCCGGAGAGAGAACAACTCACTCCGCATTTTCAGAATTTTCACCAACTCCCAACTCCGTGCGGTTCTGCTTTTTTTAGCATTTTAGTAATGGAAAATAGCACTTTTGCTAGAGCTACAGAGAAAAAAATATATATATTCACTTATTTATTGCTTGCAAAGAATAATATTATTTTTTTAAAAAAAGCAAATAGGCACTGAACTGACTTTAGCCACTGCAAATATAAACAGCATCTACCCCGAGTACACTTTCTCCTGTATTTTGAGCACAACAAAGAAAAAAGAAAATGTGTACTCTGTATGGCTGACAATAAATTCGATTCATGTTAGAGGAAAACTCAACTTTCCACAGTATTTGTAAGCTCGTTCGTGCATAAACGCTCATTCATTGCGGGAAAAGGAGATGAATGAAAGAGAAAACCCTTTTTTTAGCGACGGAGAGAGGGGAAAACACAGAGAAAGATTCAGGCCGAATGGAGATAACGCGTGCAGAATCAAAATTATATTTTAAAAAGAAAGTACACGACATGCTAATACTGTTAAGACTGCACACTCCCATGTAGGTTATTAAACATGCTATGTGTAATTTGCAGAGACAAGTTTTCCCATCACAAAAACAGGAGGAAAACAAGCGCCGTGCTATTAGAGTGAGGAGTTGGATTGTGGAGATGAAAAAGGAGTCGGAAAAAAAAGAGATTTGCATGTAAATAATGCGCCACAACAGAAGAGAGAAAGTGAGTGAAAGAATGAAACGCGGAGTACTCGTGGCAGGATGGCAGTTTCGAGTTAAGTAGTAAGTAAGTAAAATGGCACTATCACAATTCGTTCCGTATAACCTACATAATTTGGAGTGTGAGCTGAATAATGCATTTTCTTACAGTACATAAAATCCGGTAAAGGATGTAATGAAATATTCTCCGAAAGACTAAAAAACATTTTACTACGAGGGGATGGGATAATGCGACCACTCGCCACCAATTAAAAACAGGCACAAACTTGGTCGCGCTGTTTGTTAATTGTTAGTTGTAGTTGTAGCTGTTGTAGAAAGAGAGCATTTTAGCAGTTACAATAAAAATCCTTGGCGGTTTGTAAGATTTAATTGCGTTTAGAAGTGAAGTGTCAGTATTTATTTGGCTGTTATAAGAAACACTATATTTTCCTTTAATTGATGCAACCGTTCACTAACAATTAATCATTATACTTGGATACTTGGATGATAAAACGGAGCAAAATCATCACCCTTCTCTCTGACATTCTCTGGTCTTCCTGATAAAACTACAAGGGTAATCTTCTGTTAATAATAATAAATTATATCTAATAAAATAAAATCAAGGCGTCCAAGCCAAGCTTATAATTAGTGGAAAAAATCATGAATGGCCTTGAATTTGCGTATCGCCAAATTGATAATAGGACAACCGAAGCAGCAACCCAATCTAACCGAACTGAACTGGCAGTTGCTTACTTACTACAACTTCTGTAATATAATTTGTTGTGATTTCGAGTAACCCAAATCTTTATTGTAATCAAATGACTTAAACAACTTTGAGCGTGTAGCTGGAACTTGGCCTATTTTCTTTTGTTTCAGTGGAAAAAAACTATTTTTTTGCACTTCAACTTATTGTGAGGCTGACAAGGCAGAGGATTCCCCTCGCATTTCTCAAATTCCTTTTAGTACTCCATTTCAGCACTAAAAACTAAACAGAGTCAAAGCAAGTAATAAAACGAAAGTAAAAGTTTTTCATCCTCATTATTGTCATCTCCTTCTCTTCGCATTTGGCATTTCTCCCTTCAGTCAAACCTAAAGGAGGAAACTAAAACCACTGCAAACTGAGAGATACGGCGGCCCTGCCCCACTTCCACCACACACTTAAACTTTCCCATGTGTACTTACAAAAAAGGTACATTCCCTAACATCTTCCGAAGCAACAGTGCTATGGGAAATGAGGTTTTGCAACAATAGTGTAAAAAATAAATTTTCCTCTCTGATTTTAACTTCAACTCCATTTCCTCTCTCCCATTGAGAAAATATTTGAATTTTGTATCTGATTTCATTTTGCACTCATTTCCCGCAACTTCCCTAGCTAAAAGCTCTCCCTTTTCTCAATGCACTGTGCCATTTTCTCCTTTATCTCCTTTCCAGTGTGATTCCCTCTCATGTCCGGGCGTGTTTCGTGTTTCCCCCGCTACAAAACTCAAGCATCGATTGACAAACTTTCATAACTTTTCTGTTGTGACTCTCTCCACTTTATCGCAGCTTGCAAATAAAATTCTACACAATATTTAGTACACATACAGAGAGAAACAACTTTATTTAACTGCAACCAGAAAGGGAAAGTAAAAGTTGTAAATGTCTAAATTTGCCACAGGTTCTGCCATGCAGAAGATCAGATTGCGTTCGGGGACCCAAGCATGTCAAATTACTGCATACTCGAGCAGTACCACTCACTCACATCCACAATTCCACACTGCTCGCGAATGCACTCTTCCTTTGCATTCCTCCAGCAAGCTCTTTAACGATCGTAACATGTGCATAATTTAATACTTTCTGGTTTATATCTGCCTCTAACGCGAAACAATAGATATCGTTATGAATTACGGGGAACATGTATATATTTTTTTGGGAAACATTTATATGTTCTGTTTTTAGCAACAAGGCTAATTAACGGTGTCCCAGGGGGACTGTCGGATGCTCCTGATTCCCTGCAAAATGCATTTTACTTAACCGCAAGTGGTTAACAACTGTAACATGGCACTATACCCTCCTCTCATTTACCGCCGTCCCCAAAAAAACATTCTCTTCTATAGTTTTCCTCCTCTCTCAAACACAATTTTTTTTGCTCACACCCTGATAAAAATGATAAAGCTTCCTGGAGGAGTTGAAGTGCTCTTTTCTCCACGTTCTGATACTGGCCGGGTATCTGGAAAAAGTTTTTGCCTTGCTTACTTGATTTCACACTTCTCATCTTTTCTGCTGTGGCAGACCATGTCGTTCGCTCCCACGAACATTACATCAACTTTTATTCATACTGCTTTTTCAGGAATTATGATAGCGCTGCGGCGGTGAACAGATATGCATGGGTAGACAGCTGTCTAGCTACTCACAAAAAAAAGTGTGCCGTACACTACGTATCACATCCACATTTTAATTTTATGCTTGGAGCTGTCCCGAGAAAAAAAAATGTTTTTTTGCAGTTTATGTACTTCACCAAAACTTCCTTTTTTGGGGTGCTGCAGCCTGCTGCATACCATAATCCTTATAGTACCAATAATGACCAACAGTAACTGTCCATTGTCCATAACTGAGGCAGAAGCAATTCGCACAAAAATATAATTTGTCTCGTTTTATTTCTTCATTTTTCCTCGCGGTAATACTTCATTACGCAATTTCACGCAATGAAATGTCAAGTCATGCAGTCATGCGTTGCTGCAACATGGCACCTTTTTTTCTATTTTCATGCGGCAAGGCACCACTCAAAAAATGCACAGCAGCTGCTGCGTTTGGCTATTTAATTAATACACAAATTGCGAGGAGGAAAGCACTGAACATTGAAAATAAAGCAAATAATAGTCTCTGCCAATATAAAATAAACGCTAATGACGAAACAGCCACAGCCACACGGTACACTGGTATACTCGTACAAGTGGAAAAATAATGATAAGGGTACAAAATTATCACGATCTTTGCGCGGAGATTCATATAATAACAGCACCAATTTCTTCCTCAGCTCTAGGGAATTAGCAAATAGTCCTTGTAAATTCTGTAAATAGCATGTCACCATTATTTCTGAAGTGGATTTAGATCGAGCTGCCTAGCCGCTATTGTCCACGTGTGACTTGCAGCAAAGATGAATTTTGCTTTTTCATCCGATCTGAATTTGAGTCGCTTTCGTCAAATGAGTTGTTTTTCATCAGGGCGGGGGTTTTGCGAAAAAAGCAACATTGCAAAAAAAACGTAAAGTAAAAAAAAGCTGCTCAAGCATACGATGATTTACATATGAGTAAAATTGAATGTTGAAGAAATTTTTTTTCTCCAAAAATACTAGAGCAGAGGAAAAGTAAGAGCACTGGAGAGCATTTCATTACATCTGCTCCTTAAAGCAGTGCGTGTCTGTATGTGTGTAGTGTGAAGTGAATTGTAAAGAAACAAAAAGAACGGATGGAGATGGAAATGAAATGGAAGTAAAACTTCATATTATGGAAAATTGGGTCATCATCATTGCAATCACGAGTAAATGGTGATGATATGATGGCCAGACGAGAAAAAAAAGCGGAAAAGACGAGAAAGAGTGCATATTATCTTTAAAACAGAGACTCCTCCGCTCCTCCACAAAAAAGTCTTTTTCGTGCACATTAATATATTTCTTGGAGTTTTTTTTTCGTTGTTTGGAGGCAAACATCAGCTTCTTTATTTTTAGTGTGGAGTGCTTTCAAGTTACTCTTCTTATTACAGTTGTTTTGCTGTAGTGCTCCCCCTCCTCCCCTCACAATCAAGAGGAATAGTAGTCATCATCATATCATCATTATCAGCATCCCACTTTTTCTGCACTGGAGTAAAAAAGGTGAAATAGGAATGTTGGTGGGCTGCTGTAGTATTATGGAATGCGCACTCAAAATAATCACACCCGCAACTTACATTTCGGAAAATGTTATGTGGGAGAGGAAACACGAGAAATATACAAACCCTGAAGTGTGCGGCGTGAGAGAGTAGAAGTACTTTGGCGTTTCATGTAAAAAGGGAAATTTGTAAAAAATTGCAGTCCCACTCCACATTTCATTCACGTGATGATGATCATGTTGATATACATTATTCACAAGACATGTGTGAATTACGTGTTCCGAATGAAATACAGCGCCACAAAAAATCTTTGCTTGTCCAGAGAACAAAAAAATAATAATACACCTAAACAATCTTTTTGTATTCAGAGGGCGAGTAGGTAATATTAGTATTACTATTACCCACTTGCAATTTTTTGTGTCATTAAGTAAAACTGCTTTTTCGCATTATGATGCCTCACTGATAATAGCAGAGCGGCTTTACGTGTATACCTCGGCAGTTTAGTAATTCCAAGTGTAGTAAGAAAGTTCCCATTTCTTTAAATAAGTAAAGAAAAGGAGGAAAAGAAGGATACCATTTTCCACAAACTGCCAATTCTCAAGCTTCATCACATTTAAATGGAAGCATTTGTTGATTTTTTTTTCAAAAAAATAAAATAGTTGGAGCAAAAGAAAATAGAACTCTCTCTCTCTCTTTCTCTAATGTTTCTTTTTTCCGTCAAACTTTCTGCTAATATTTTTTTTCTAGTCGAAGAGAAAAACATATTTCCAGCTCTCTACCCACATTATCATAAACTTTTGAAGAAAGTCAGTGAGTTAGTCGATCAAGATCAAATTTACTTTTTATGGAAATATCAGCCAAAATATGGTGGAATATATTGAGCAAAATATTATTTTCATGTCCACATTTTTATTATTCACTCTGATGTCGGTCTGTCCTTTTCTCATGTGTGGCGAATCCACTTATGTAAACAAAAGTATCATTTTCTTCACGTTCTCCTTTTTTTTTCTACGATCATAATTTCGCCACATCAAAATGTGATATTCGGCTTTAAAAAATTCTTTCCGTAATTCCGCCACCAGCAAGCAAAATAAAATAACTTGAGTCCATCAAAATAGATCTTTTTTTGTGCACAGCACATTTACTACCAGTACCACAGATAAGGCAAAAATATATATCACCAGAACGTGTACATTATTTTATCCATGTAGCATGTAGCAAAAAACAGCTCAATTTTGTTTCCACTCCTTTTCTAATTTATTCTAATGTTTATGAAGATTGTTTGTTGCGCAAAAAAACATATGCAATATAGGTACCCCCAAAATATGAATATTCCTAAAAAAAAATATGTAGTCCCTTACCAAAAAATTATCGTTTTGCTTCTGGGCATCATAGCAGTAAATACACATGTATAGGAATGGAACTGCAGGAGAAAATTCCTTGGCAAAAAATTTCTTGCTCCAAGTCCTAGTACACATTTATTTTAGCCGGAGCGCACAGTCTACGAGAGTCGTACCAAGTACGAGAAGCAACCAGCAAAAAAGAGATATAAAGCTTTCATGTCATATCCGCCTCTAAAACAATTACCATTATACACGGCTGACTAGCTTTGAATGAATGAGTGAATGTCCCTACTGCCACCACTACCTAGTAGCTAGTCCCTACGCTCAAGTACGCACTCCTTCTTACTACTAGTGAAGCTCAACGCCGATAACTTTTCTGAAAATAGTCATCATGTAGACCTGTACAAGAAGATGAGATTGTGCGGACGAGGATTGTGATCCGATCCGGGTTAGTACAGGACTGTGGCAAAATGCAGCGCAAGTTGGTGGCTTAAGCTGGAAGAAAAGTTAGCGAATTGATGCCTTATTTTTCTCGTGGCTTGAGCCAGTTATTATTTTTCCCCATTTTTCCCATTTCATATCACTTCCCTTTTTCTCCATAAAAGATGAGTTCTAAAGTTACGCTTTTTTCTCCCACATTTACGTATTCCTAGGTAGATTAGGTACTCTCTTTTCTCATGGAGAGATGGAGAAGAAGAGTAGTACGGTAAAAAAAGTCATTTTTTTTCACTATGTCCTCAATGGCAACGGCAGTAGATATATTTTTTTGGGGGATTGAGAGCCCATTGGTTTTTTCACCTTACAGTCGAGTCAAGTCAGGGAGAAATGCCCTGTGCAAGGGGAGCTGCATGAATCAGTACAGAACTGACAGGAGTATATAGTGGCGAGACTTGTAGTAGAGTGAGTGACGGTGGTGCAGTGCAATTCTTTCCTTGGCAGTGGTCTACCGCGATGCTCCTCTTCTCCTCTCTCTGCTCATTGTGTAGATTTCCAGATATCTCCTCTCGTGGAGATAACTGCATACATATTTACGCAACTTTAAAAGGGAAAAGGGAAAAGATGAATGAAACCAAAAAGTGTGTCAGAATGGCATTTTATTCCCCATAAATTCCAGTCAGTCAGTCATTCAATTCACTCCTCGTCGCTCGTTCTCTTTACTTCCTTTTTCCTCTCTTCATCTTTTTCTCTCTTTTTTTCCTTTCGCAAAAGACCTACACGCAAGATGGACTTATGGACAGCATACAAATCTGTTTGGATTAGAGTTTGTAGTAGAAAGAGAGAGAGATAGTTGGAGGAATACCATTTTTTTCTAGTAAATTCGCTTCTATTTTTTTCTTACATTATTTTATAATGTGTGTACGCTTTGTGTACTTCCAATCTGTCTACGAGGAGAAGAGGGAGTAGCCCAGCACATGAGAATTGAGCCTTGTCTTTTTTTTCTTCTACTTCCTTACTTGTCTTGTAATTCACTACAAATATTGGATGTCCTTCGTAGAACGTGTAATTTCACAAGTCTTATTTTCTTCTGGAAAATTACTCAAAAATTCAATGTAGGGACAGCGAGGAATGTCGCTCAGAGTACAAAATGAACACTCCTTTTATGTCTACCCATCTTTGACTAGTCTTTCTTCCTTAAAAAATAAATTCTCCAAATAAAAGTCCAGACACGAGCTGCCTTAGTCTATTTTCCCGTTTATAGAATAAAATAAATACATAAATACACGGAAGCAACTCTGCGAAAAAAATGTTTCTACTAGAAAAATTGAATTTCTCTCATGTGCGGTACTAACCTTTACAAAGAAATTGAAAGTCTTCGATAAAAAGGAATAAAGAGGAGTGTTTTACAGCCAAAAGAAAATTCTCGTAAACTTTACCTGCCCTAAAAAAGTACATATAAATTTTTTTTGCACACCAGTTCAAAGCTCATTGCTTCAAAATGGCTTTATTTTCATTGCGAAAAAAAGGTATACGAAGGATGAATAAGAATACGGCAGCATTACAAAATTTTCCCCCTTTTTAAAACGCATGTGATTTTTCTACAAATGAACTGTAATTGCAGGGATGTATGGTTGCGAAAAAAGGTGGGACAGTGAGTTGCGAGTTGCGAGTTTTTTTTGGTTAGCAGCGATAAAGCTGCAGACCGGGTAAGAGACGTCATTACACTGTGGCAAATTAGTAGCACCCTAGTGAACGGTGCGGTCGGTCGTGGTCAAAATAATGATATTGTTTCAGCGTTTATTACTCTCGTTACCTTCACATACATTCGCGTAGTTGGCATAAAATGCGGCATAGACTGCCTCTCTGCTTTTCGCTGCAATCCGACTTTTTACTGCTCCTTGTCTGCCATTGACAGCATAGGAATGGGATGAATTAGTTTAAATGCAATCCGACTAATTGCTTTTTTCTGCCTTGTAGCCTCGTGATCGAGAAAAACGCTCGTTTATTTCCTCCGCTACTCCATATCTGTCTAAGACGGGCCTTTTTTCGGTGTCATAAAAAACGTAATCTGTAATCAGTGCATAGCACCACTACCACCACCACCATCACCTTCTACAAAACGTTGCTTTTCGTCCCTCCTCCTCTACATAAAATATTTTCTACGGTATATTAGTACCTGCAGGAGAAGTTGAGGAAACATTTTTTTTGGCACAAGCTAAACATTTGTTTACCTTATAAATGAAATAAATCGGAATTATTAGAGTGAAGATTATTTCAGTGTAGAAAGAAGAAAAAAGGAATGTTTCCTTTGCAGATTTTTTCCTTTTTCTCTAGTAGCTCCATTCAAAATAAAAAAAAAGATAAACAGAAAAAAACGAACTCATTCCCTTTTTGCCTTGGAGGTATTAGAACGAGAGTGAATAGATTTTAAATGGATACGAAATGTAAACAGTTGTGCTGCTCTAAAATGCAGACAGGCTGCGTGTTTACCATTAGTTTAGGTGGAAACCGCACGTATGCCCGAAAGGTAGACATTTTTTTGAAAAGCTAATACAATTGTAGCAATCTAAATGCATGATGCTGGTGGAGTGGAGAAACAAAGACTAATTAACATTTCATTAATCCCAGCATTAATTATTCCTCGCATGATCCTCCACACAGGGAGCTGTGCGTGGTGAATGAGAGTGTGCTTCGGGTGGAACGTGGGAGATAGCTTATATAGTACCCAGTGCTGCAATATCCACCTAATATACATAATTTGCATTGGGTCTGGTGTTGGTGCTAGCGCCACTCCGTAAATTCATCACACAACCGCACAACTGTCGAAATCAGTGAAAAATTAAAAGGTCCAGCGTTAGACTGCCGTTTCGCAGGAAAGCACAAATTTTTTTTTTGCAGATTAACCTGCCAACGTGCCAGCACCTCAGTAAATAATGGATGTGGGGCAGAATGAAATTGAAACGTGTGGTATTTCGCATATTTGCAATTTACATTCGTGAGTGCTTTGGCTTTACCTTCTCTTCCTCTCTTTCCTCTTTTTTTTACGCTGCTGATGCTGATGCAGACTAACAAAAAAAACCATTGCATTGTGCTCAACACATCATATGTCTTAAGACTTGTATTTAGCTTCCCTTTTGTGTGAAATGTGGAGACAGGTGACAAATTGAAATGAGTGTGAATAAAAAAAGTTATTTACAGAAAATCCGCGTAAAATAGATTTTTGCCTGTATAACTTCACAACTCAAGGACTCCACTTCCACTATCGCAGAGACATTAATTTTTTTTAGCTTGACACAGCCTCCGAAATCATGTATCATTGTGAAGGAGTGCTCAGACTGAGAGGAGGACAGAAAGGATGTAATTTGCGAGATCTCTTTATTTTTTTTTGTTGCCAAGATTTTGCAAATCATCACAATAATAGGAGCACAGCAACAATGGCAGAGAAGTATAGAAGGAAACTTCTTGGAGCATACGGAATGATAGCAAACAAAGCTCGAAAAAAAAATTATGCAAGAGTGGTAGTGGTGGCAGATACGACACGACTTTGTACTTGTCATGTGTCCATCTTATCCTAATAAGTGCAGCATTGAACTATATTTACTACTGCGGCTCTAAACTACTGTGATACGCGTGTAAATGAGGCTCTCACTCAGTCTGGCTCAATTTTTATAGAAAAAAGTGGATGAGTGGAAAGAGAAGGCAGGATAGAGCCCAAGCAGTGGTAGCAGTAATGGCAAGTGGCAGTCACATTTTAACTATTCATGAAGTAATTCAGACAAGATGATGGAATTAGCAGAGAGTAGAAAATGCAATAACGGAGTGTGTGAGTGCGAAGGGATATGCCTGAAATGAAAATAAGATCAAACGCGTTAAGGGCAAAATGACAGTCAAGTTTCTGCGGCTGGTGAATTGGTGATGATGATGGTGAACTCATGTAATGCCATTATTACCCAAGAAAATCTGCTGCATTGGCATAAGGAGGGACAGCACAGGAGTGTGTGTGTGAGCTGCGAGATGCGAGTTGCGAGTCCCGACTTTGATCTCATTTACTAGAGAGAACTCTCATTTAAAAGGGAAATGGAGATGAGGATGAAGCTAGGGCTAGGAAGAGAAGAATTTTTTTTTGGATCTATGAATGAAATATATATTTTTGGGAAGGTAGCTGTCCTTTTCTAATTTCTAATGATAAAATAATGAAGAAGGAGGGAAAAGAGATGATTCATGATGACGATCCAGATCTGAGAAGAGAATCTGGTGTAATTTGCAGCTCCCATTATGTTCGGCTACCTACTGACAAAAAAAAAGAAGTGATTTTACCTCCATCCTGCTCCCTTATTAAAGGGATTGTTGTCATTGTAAAAAAAATTGTTGGCTGTAGTAAGGTTGAATAGGACTGATGTAATTTTGCTGCAGGTTGACATCCTCTCTCTCTCTCTTCTCTCGAGATTTTCTCATTTTGAGAAATCGCCTTAATTATTAATCGCGACAGTTTATAAGCAGAGCATGCACAAAATGTATCCCACTGAGGGTAACGTTGGATTTGGATCAGGATTGCTTTAGTGATGTTGCGTGATGCATAAGTGAACTTTCCACAGAGCGCTGTTTTTTTGCTACCTTCTCCGTTACGCAAGAGAGAACAACGGTGTGTCGTGCAAAGAAATTAATAATTAATAATACGCTCTACGTGATTAATAATTACTTTTCAGTGGAGGAGGAGTGTAGGCACACACAGACGAGAAAAAAAAATTACGAATTCCCCGGTGTAATATATGCGATCCGTTCACGGCCCTTTTTTTAATTACAACTTTGGGCATAATCGCCAAAATCAGTGTTTTACTCTCCCGTCCCCGTTTTAATTACCCTGATACAAAAATTCATACTAATTGCGTTATGTGCACGTATCGCTATCTAACTTTAATTACGTGCTTCTGATGTAATGTTGCAAAAAAAATTTGTAGTAAATAAAAAAAATGTCTCCATTCTCCCATCACGCAATCACTCCTGATCACTCATTCCGTTCAAAACTTGACATCAGCGGATAATAGTGGAGAGCTCACTAACGAATCCTCCGCTGGTGCAATGTGATACTGATTATGTCTCAATAGACATTTCTACTCGTTGCTCCTGGTGCTAATATTGTTCGCTCCTTTTCTTAAAAAGAAAAGTGTAGTCATCGCCATCGCCATCATCATCACTCTTATCAAGGTATATTAGCATATAACAAGCTGGAAGTAGGTTTTGGTGCAGCCGACGCCTCTAATTTTTTAGCAATATTATCCAGCAGACAACAGTAACTAACGACTGCATTACCGTCAGGTCACTACTTGTTCACTTCTTTTTTAGGTCATCATATCAAATCACGACAGGAAACTCCTCTTGTAAATGAAATGGTACGAAAATTAACATTAGCCCATATGACTTTTATTACGTTATAGACAAAAGTGTATCGAAAATTCGAATGAGGTATTCTGAAAGCATATAGCGATGGATAGAAGATATTATACCTGACTGCCATGCCCAGATAGAAACAATTTTTGCTGCACTGTCATTGTCACTTGTCACTCTGATTGCGTATCATGTTTCTCCTTTATTCCTCTACCAGTTTACCTGTCGATGAATGAAAACAATCATTTATTTACGTCAACATGAAGACCAGGAGAGCGCTACGTAGCAATATGGCAATGGCAATAGCAATAGCGCGATATATATATTTTTTTATGCTGTTTGCTACTCCCCACAAATTCCCACCTCTTATATTGAGCTTGTCTCGTAATGTGATCTTGAATTATACTGCGAAGACCACAAATAAGGGCAGATATATTTGCTATTGTTGTGTCCTCCACAGCACCACACCATCACTCAACTCAGAAAGCTAGTGGAAGACGGGACAAGGGTGATTACTGAAAACGATATGGATATCGAGAGAAAAAAGAGAGAGATGTTATATCTTTGAAATTAACTGTGTAGAAATTTATTAACACCCACTGGGAAGTTGGTGTCGTACAAGAAGGGATATATTTGTGAGCATGCCTCGATATGGACTATTATTGCTGTTATGAGTTAAACACACGGGATATTATTTTGACAAAGGTTAATTACAGTTTTGGAATTGTTAGTGCACACACTTGTTTGTACAAGTATTGTATAGTTACTATACCACACCAGTCACAACTCAAAAAATAAGAATTGTTTAGAAATGGAGAGTGGGATATTTAAGGTGCTCAAAGAAGAAGTAAATGTGAGGTGGCCAAAATAGACTGGGAACGGTTTGAATAGTGTGCTTTGTCACAAATGAGCCGTAATTTTTATCTACTGTTTATCTACTTCTTTCTTCTTACAATTACTTTTTGGTTGCACACTCCTTCCCGTAATTAGAGCTGGTTGAGTATTATTGCGGACAGCAAATACCAAATTGTAAAAATGTTCTGGTGGATGAGAGGAACGGTAAAGGTCACATTTTACAAAACACTTCTTTATTAGGTAGGATTCAGCACAGCTTTATCACATCGGAGAACACTTCACGTCTTGATTGGATCGTTAGGGCTGTAGCTGAAAGCGAAAGTGAGTCAATTTGTACGCAGGTTTTATGTGGGATGGTGGATGGTGGATGGTAAACGGCAAGCTGCTGCTGTGGGCAATATGCCTGACAATATGAGCTGTTTGAGAGGGAGACAGGTGACAGTTAAATTGATATGATTTATCTCTCGAGAGTGACTTGTCTTTTCTTTTCAAATGATATCGTTCCAGAGATTGTTCTCTTAATGATTGATGAGAAAGTTGTAAAAAGGCATAGCTCATATAGAAGTAGGGCGAGGCTCTGGTGTAGTTCCTACAAAAAATAGTGTAATGGGATAAATTACCAAAAAAAAGATTTGCTGAGCTGTGTAAGGACAAGAATTCTGAGGGATTTTCAATTCAATATTTAAGTAACTGGAGTGGGGCACACTAATACCACCTAATCAAAATTACTTAATTTTGTGGACTGAAAATGGGATTATCTAAATCCAACTTTTTGCGTACATTTTAAAAGTAAATTATTAAAAAAAGTTAAAAAAGTTAATTTTCCTTTGACCTATATTTTGTATGTGAACACAGCTACGGGCATATTTCAGGGGACTGAACTTTTTTTAAAATTGATTTTCCTCTTTTTTCCACATTAGTTAAAAATTCATTATTAGCTTAGCAAGCAAAGCAATACATGCTATCCGGTACTCATGTCAGCTGCAGTCTTTTTTAGTTTTTAGCTTCAAAATTGAATTTTCAAGAGATCTCCGGAAATAACTCGAATCAAAATTACTTAATTTTGTGGACTGAAAATGGGATTATCTAAATCCAACTTTTTGCGTACATTTTAAAAGTAAATTATAAAAAAAAGTTAAAAAAGTTAATTTTCCTTTGACCTATATTTTGTATGTGAACACAGCTACGGGCATATTTTAGGGAACTGAACTTTTTTTAATTGATTTTCCTCTTTTTTCCGCATTTAGTTAAAAATTCATTATTAGCTTAGCAAGCAGAGCAATACATGCTATTATGTAATCATGTCAGCTCCACTCTTTTTTAGTTTTTAGCTTCAAAATTGAATTTTCAAGAGATCTCCGGAAATAACTCGTGTTTTAGTTGTAGTTGTAGAAGAGGAGAAGCAAACAGAAAAAAAAGTTTCTAACTTATTACTGACAACTGTCGAAAGGGTTTTCGTAACAAGACACACTCCCAGTTTAAATCTTCAGTGGAGTGCAATACAGCACGTTTACTTGACTTTTCTGTTTAGTTTGGCATTTTGCATAATGCACAGAAAATCCTCGACTCTTGCTCCAATCTCCATCTCATCCCACACTTCTCCTTTATACTGCCAAGTGGAAAGGGTCACACCTTGACACATCACATCAGCACAACTTTATGACTTGACATGGACCACGACAAAAGTGTCTTCTTATCCTCCCTCCTCTCCTCAGTTCCGGCATCCTCAAGCATGTCCCTCTAGATATACCATAATAATAGAAGTTTTTCCTCTAAATATGTTAAAACCACCGGAGACTTTTTCACAGTCGCGCTCCACCACTCCGCACATATATTCCTTGTCTTTAGCAGCCCCTCTTGCCTTTCAGGGAATTCACTAGGGTAGAGCAGAAAAACAAAAGAAAATGAACAAGTCAAGTAGTAAAAATGAAGAAGGGGAAGGGGAAAAGAGGCGCTGTTTTGCCTTCCTTCCCGAAAAAAATTTTTTGTTCCTGTTGCTACTCCCGTGAAAAGGGACAATATCTACTACTCCCTGGAAATAGGAGAGACGCTTTTGTACTTCTCCCAAGAAATGAAAGTCCCGTGTTGTGTACATTTTGTGAATTCTCCAAGGACCTTTGGAGCATTGCGTTAGAGTTGCACAACGGCATTTTCTTTGTTTCCGGATACAACCCTTCTCCGACAATTCGGTGTTTTCCTGGATTAACTCCTTCCCCATTGTTTTCTCTAGGTGGAAGTGGAAGTCAGAGGGAATGAAGAGGGAAAGATGGTGATGGGCTAAAAAAAGTGAGCCGAAGTATCATATGCCACCGTAGCTGTAAAAAAATTTTTTGTGAGGAAGAGCGCCATAAAGAGAAAAGGAAGGAGGAGGAGAGCGGGCCAAGCCACGCAAAATATTTATGATGGCCATTTCATCAGTTTTCTGTTTTTTTTCTTCTTTTTCTGTAGAAAATTCTCTGTCACAATTTCCACATAAAGTTATATAGCATATAGCTGGAGTGGAGTGGAAATAGTTTGAAAATTTTATACAGAGTAAAGTGGTGTTGTTTGTAGGCATTTTTTGGAAATGTAGAGGATGGATGGAAATGATGAAGTAAGGAGAGGCTCCTTCTCTCGGTTTAAAGCTCTTTTATTTTTTTATCCACTCACTTTTCTTGGATATTGTAAACTGTCGTGTTATTTACTGACGAATAGGATTGCACTAGGAATGAAAGTAGGTATTCTCTCTGACATTTTTATTTCCTCCAACTAGTAAAAAAATAGGAAAAGGGGAAGACAAATCCTCCTCAAGAAAAAAAAGACCTGCTGCTAAAGTACATCACGTAGAATTTTTGTGTATTGTTTTGATGTGAAATGTTGTTGTTGTCTGTGTGCCTGCCGGCTTTTCTACTTTCAGTCTCAGTCATGTCTGCGAGCAAAGAAGTCAACAAAGAGCATGAGAAAAAGAAGACAAAGAGGACACATTCAAATATAAAAATGCTCCTTTGAGAGAGCAGAAACAATATGAGGACCGACGAGAGCGACTCACTTTCAAAAAAAATTCAGCCTTTTTTTGTTTTTTTGCATGAATCTATTCAAATTTTTATTGCGATGTGTTCCTATACGCACGCATTTTTAGGGAGAAGGAATGCGCTCATGCATTGCTCCTCACTTTCTGTGAGGTTATTCCTATTCCTGGAGAGGCTCAAAAAATATATTTTCTTTTTTTTCTATAGAAAATCAACTTGTCCTTTTTTGTCATTTTTGACTGCTACTTACTTCTGCCGAGTATGCATATTTTATAGCTTTCAGCAAACATTTCAACATGAGTAGACAACTCGGAAAAGACAAATAGCTCGTCATCGTATCATCCCAATCACATCGTTCCAATTTTGAAGAATAGCCGTAAACTATTGAATAAGAGAAAATGCTACAAAAACTACTTTTTGTTTGCCGAGTTTTTATTTTTGTGCTCGGTTCTGACTCTTGCCAGTTCACATTACAATGCTCCTTTTGTTTTCGAGCATTACGAAAAATAATTTTCAAACAAAGAGCACATCGTAATCACAATTGCAATGTTTAGTCAGGCAGATTGCAGACAATAAGCAGTCTATTTAGTTTGATTTTGATCCAGGAGTTGTTCAACGTGAAGCAATCTGAGCATTTCTATGGAACTCTTGTCCAATAATATTCAAACAGCTTCAGATATTGTCATATTGTATTGGCAATCTTATGATTGTCTCTACAAAGTTTAGAAGTGTCAAAGATTAACAGGTACACACCTATACAACTGGATTGCCTAAACCAAATTGATAATCAGAATTCGAAATTATAGTAGGTAATTTAATTAATGGACCAGGACCAGAAACTACTGTGCATTGCTCAAGTTTACTCCTCAAAGTCATACTACGACGCCGAAATTTTAATAAAAAAATATTTTAATAAATATAATTAAATAGGTTAAGTTTTTCCTTTTTTTCGGGAGTTATGATAAGTTGTACGAAGGGTACGGCATTATCAAGTCACTCGCCTTACTGATACATTTACAAGGCCCTAGTTTTGGGTCCCCACTAATTTCAGTACTGCCACAGAAAAGGATAAAATATCTGCAGAAATTCATTTCCATTTCCGGCCGAGCCGAAATATTATTATGAATGTTGACTATTGATGATAATCATGTTGACGACGATAACGATGGGAAATGGAGGAAACGGAAAAAGAAAAAAGTACATGGCGAAATAAAGAATGCACATATATTATCATATACTAGGAAAATTCCGTCATCTCACTGTCCTTTTTTTCCTCCGACAACTTAAGATCATTTTAAAATACGGGGAAACCAGAAACGACTGTGTGGGAATGGGAAGCCCTAGCAGGAGCCCCAACTAGCAGAAAAAGGAAGCAATATAGTTCTGTGGAACTTGTACATCTACTGCGCTCCCATCTCCCCCAGTCTCGTTCTTTTTTTTCTCCAGTCTTGGAAAACGGGGAGACTTCATCATCATCCCTGTCATCGTTTATTAGTCGCTGGAAGAGATGCCATTTCAAACGAGCACTACTCCCCGCATACAGAAACAGAGTGAGAGCACCGCTGGCATATCACTACAATTTGGTCGGTCATGGGTTATTGCTGGGAAGGAGTCGGACTACTACTTTTACAGTAATATGAGCTCAGTCTGAAAAGCAATCTTTGCGTGCGGCTATTGAATAATTAAAATGTTTCCTCTGAGCAATGTATTAAATGTATGGGTGTAGTGCTAGGACGCTATACTACTATTACTCCTACACCGGAGGAAGTTACATTTTTTATGGGCCTACCGAAAAATCCACTCCCTGATATTTTATACGTTTTTCGGCTATAAAGAAAAAAAAATCAAATGCGTGCAGGGCAAAAGTATCACGTGAATAAGTAAAGAAGGAAGAGAGAGAGAGAGAGAAATAGCGTTACTCTAAATATCAGTGTACCTCCTCCACCCGTTAGCCTAAAGAAGAGCAATAAAAATTTTCCTTCTCTGATCACACCAATGATATCAATTGTAAATATGTATTACTTTGGGGAAAGTACCAGAAAATAAATGTATTCTGGCTGGGGGTAAGTGAGCAGGAGTGGAGTTGCTGCAAAGAGAGCCCACTATTGAATAAAGTGGTATAGATTGGGAGGGAAATATATGGTGATCCCCACACCATCCTCCCGATAAGTACTATTGAGGTTACCTTGGCTGATGATGGGGCACGGTGCGGTAGCTGTGGATGTGAATGTGGATTTTGGGTGGTGGTGGTGGTGGTGTCGGTGCAAAAGTGCATAGTTGAATTTCTCCATGTGGAAACTTTGCCAAATGGCTGTATCTTCAATACCATCTCCCTTCGATTGTTTCCTTTCGCCCATGTCAAGATCAGCACAGAGGGAAGAAAAAGATGCAAACTTTGTACTTTTATTTTTATCGCTGTTTTCCACAAGAAATGCACACTCCGTTCCGGTAGTGTCCTTGCAGAGATGGAGGAGATCAGTAGGAAAGGAAGTAGCTTCGATTTCCTTGCATCCGCCGCACCGCTGTATATTTTTTCACAATTGAAAAAAAGTGAGATGGAAAGCTGTAAGGTAACACTTTCAATCAGAATAAGAAGGGATATCGTAGAGAGAGATGGGAAAAGCAGTTCAAGTTTTGAGCCTCGTTTTTTTTATACTACGCCACTCCTGTGAGAATTGTAACTGAAGAAGTTTTACATGTGCATAAGCAAACAAAAGGGGGAAGGACCTATAAAATTACTTTTTATACTGGAAGGTCCACTTTAGGTACTGCGCTCCGATATGCGTACTCTCTGTATGGCTTCCTCAACTCAATTTTCTTTATACGAGCCAACCTTCAGCCAATTTATGCTATTTGAGAAGCCTTTTGTTTTCCTCATTCCCCGTATATCTTCCCATTCTACTAGACAAATTGCGAGAAGGTTAAGGAAATTACAGGAGGAGAAGAGAGGATTCATGCAAAAAGTCTACGCTTAACTTGTCCGATGTCGTTTTCCACGGAATCGCAAGCAACTTAACCTATCCTCCTACTAAAACTCCCTACAAACTAGCATCAATCGAAAACGAGGAGCAAAAAAAGGCAGCAGAGAGCGAAGGCAAAAGTTAATGCAATTCTCTACCGCTTGTCTCCCTCTCACTCTCGTTCTCAGAAAATGGCTGTTATCGCCCGTTTTATATGCTTTCGCTTTCTCCGTTTTATTTCCCTTTAAATTCCGGGAGAGGAAGGCGATTGCACCAATAAACAAACAAATATAGACAAACCCAAACAACAAAGGAAAATCTCCTCTTCCTCCCTTCTCCTCTCTTTATCTTCTCGAAAGACTAATAGAAAATGGAGCTCCTCTGCAAAATTTTTTTTCCTTTTAGCTTCCTCCAAGTCACTGCATCTTCCTCTTTCGCTTAGCCTTCAGAATCCAACAAAAATTGTTTCTCAAGTGGAAGCAAATAGATTGTGTAGATATTTCACCTTAAACCATTTCCACCACCTACTATTCCTACACCACTTCCATCTCCGCAATATAATTTTTACAAGACGAGGAAATGAGGAAAAGTGGGAGAAAAAAAATATTATTTTGGTGAAAGTGCACGTATCTTTCGGGCTTCGGGATTTATTTTTTCTATGATACGCACAGAACAGACAGCCTAAAATAAAAAAGGCGTATATCTGTACATTATTATTACAGTATCCTTTTTCTCTCTGTGAGAGTTTGCTCCACATAATATTTTTTTTTTCTCTTCATTTTTCAGTGTTTTTTAAAAGGGATTTTCTCGGTTATTACTTATTTGTAGAAAAATTTTTTTTTTCAGTTGTACATGAACACGTTTCAGCTCCCAGTTGTTCCATTATATCCAATCCTGTATGGAAGGAAGTACGTGTGTGTAGGGATCTCCCTTTTCATATATTTTTTGTTTGCTCCGATGCAAGTTAAGTACACATTCCCCAATGCAATGAGCGCGTATACTCTCTGCAGACAAAAGCAAAGTGATCTGGTTTTACAAGTGCTACACAGAAGCACA
>JAHZND010000258.1:0-31720 GCA_027744115.1 Acrocyrtus sp. NNG-2020
ACATGACTCCCAAGTACCAATAACAATGGTCACCTTGGTCAACGTTCTTGAATTTTTCTAGTAGAGTCTCACAATTTTCTAAAATACGCGTTTTTTCTCAATTTTCGTTGCTCTCATCTAAATTTTAATCTCCTTTCCATCTTCCAACTGGTCTGTCCCACTTTAACTGTTCACCGTGCTGCTGTAGTAAAATGAAAAATTATGTCGGCCCCAAGATAATAGGTTCCCCCAGTGAATTATCAGCACTACAATATGTAAATTACTGTTTCTTTGTTAACTGCTATCAGATAGTTTGTTCCAAGTAGGTGCCACTTCCACCAAATGTTCCAGTTTTTTTTTAAAAAAAAAAACCTTACGTGCTATACGAGTCCCTATTTTCCGCTGAGCGCTTTCCCGGTAGCGTACTCTAATGTAACATACCTAGCTGTTCCCAGCGGCTTTGGAGGTGGCTATCGCCACAACCAATATCAGTAGCTTATACTATGAGCGAAACGAAACCGAGAAGTGACTCAGTGCGTTGTACTGCATAACCTCATAGAAAGTTCATAACAAAGCTTTCTGTGATCTTTGCATAATGCATGCGATACACAACCTGTCATTCATGGATTTTGTTATAAAAAGAGTGTTTAAGAAGTACGTTGTCCCATACGCTGTCTCTTCATACTATATTCTTTTGACCTCTGGGATTATGCCATTTTTACTTTAATCGCTCTTGAAATTGAAAGGTTTGTCTTCCTGGAACTGGCTATAAGCCGAGTCACATCCTTTCCTAATCCCTATATTTTTTTAGAACATGCTTGCTTCATTGCTCCTAAATTGTACGAAACTTCGCAGTAGCATTTATAGTACTGATAGTGAAAAACAGTTCAAACTACGACAAGTGCCACATAAAACTGTAATGGATTGTGTAAAGGATCAAAAGCGATCAATTGCAGGGAATTAAGACTAACTCGTGCGCCAAATTTTGAGGCATAAATTTCACGAAAATTAGAAGAAGTTGAAAGAGTTGCAAAGAGTCTCAAAGTTGGAAATTGGACTGTCTTTATGGCTGCATAAATATTACAATAAATGCAATAGTCATATATCTGTATTAAATATCGATAATGGTGGAGTATACGCCTAGCTCGGCTGAAAAAAGTGAACACTTTTTCCTTATAATATTTTCTATGAATGCAGGGCTGATAGTGAGTTTTGGTGTGTAAACTCGTCGCGTCTTTTCCCCTGGCTTCTGGTGAGAAGAGAGGAACGCTGGTGATCGGAAAGTCATGCATTATCTAGTGGAAACGGTGGCGTATTGAGAAAAAAAAATTCATTGATGATTGCTTTACCATTAATAAGGGAAAACGGGAGCGTCTCGTTTCCCTTTTCTTATATTTGGTAGAAATCCAACCTGAACAAGTTAATAGCCTGCGAGGGACTTAATCTTTTCTGCACCATTAATATTTAAAAAGTGTGAAAAAGAAAATACTCCCGAGAGAATAATCCGTCTTGGTCTAGGAATAGACTTTTTTCGGTTAACTCAATTTACTTTTCAGCGGGGGAGGGGATGGTGCTTCGTGCCCCATCCTGCTTCTATCTTACTGTCTGGTTCACCAACGAAAGATGGTAAAATGATCAAAACGAGCGTAATTCTTGTCAACTGCCTTAGAATAATGAAAGTGTTGCAGGGAGCAGCAGCAGCGTAAGAAACATTCACTAAAATTCCATCACCGCCAGTATCATTAAGGCTGCTCGCTTGCTCCTCTCTCTTGCTCGTATCGTTTTCTTTTTCATTCGACAGTATTGATGATGAGTCGCTTCCTTTTTTTGTTATCTTATAATCCCGAGAATGTAATGAATGTGTGAAAAACATCACAACTTTATTTTTTTCAAAATTTTTCGAAATTATCGCCAGAAATGGTTTACCTGCAATGTAAATCTATGTTTGACGCTAGGAGGAACTGGGAAGAAGATGAAGAAGGGAAGTGAACGAGTCTTACCTTTGAAGGTGTACCCACATGAGCCAAAGAGACACTGTAGCAGGAGGACTAATGCGATGCAGAACATGTTGTAGAGAGGATAGTCCGGGAAGATGCGGTACAGGGAGTCACCGCACCACCGTATACAGCATAATCCGTGTGGGCAAGTTATCACGTAAAATTATCGTCACTCTTTTGTAACATTTTTGTCAAAAGGAAAACATTGGTGAAGTGGAAGAGATGTAACTTGGGGTTATTGCTGGTAGCAACTGCATTTGCAGTTATGTGAAAGTTGTATGGCTTTTTTTTGTGCTGGCTAGAGAGGATGGATCCTTGCCGCTGCTGCTCCTACTACAACTGCTCCTGTTTCACCAATGCTCTAGCCTCCTCTGGAAGAGTCGCAGCCGTAGCTCGTTATTTATTTATTTATTTGCAGTCCCACAAAACTGAAAAATATTCGTATTTTTGTGCTGTTTTATTTTCCGCTCCGTCTTTTTACTGCCGTTATTGGTTCAACGGGCACGCCGTGCCGAGCAGCTAGAGGAGAAGAAGAAGAAGGAGTTGAGCTCTTCAGCTTGTGTGTAGACCGGTAAACTGGAAGTTATGGGGATACTTACTACTCTGCGTACTGCAAGGAAGACTGCTAGTTGCAAAACGGCAACAATGGTGAAGGAACCTCACTTTTATAGCCTCCAATTAAGTTTTTTCTTTCTTTCTATCTATTCAGTCAGCGGTAGACCCAATACTTAGAAGAAAAAAATTTTTATAACCGGCATTTAATGCAATGAGAAGATATTGGGTGGCTGATCAGCAAAGTGAGGAATCCGTAGAACTGATGATAGAGAAAACTTTGAGGAGAAGTAATAGTTCAGTTCTCACTCGTCTTCGTCTTCCTTCCGTTCCCTCCTGCTGATCCCGGTACTTTTTCCACGATTTCTCCTTAATTCACACTGATCCGTTCTCTGGCTACTACAAGTAACCAGCATTTACTTTTTGCCGTGGTCTGATAGTAGTGGAAAAATGCAAGGAAAACGTCGACCCGAGCCGACACAAACACTTCCCACACGAATCGCTCCAATTGTCCACTAGCTCCAAGTCCGATTGGCGTATGCGAGAGCTGACTTTCACCAACAGTGCAGACATCAAACTTGTTCCAAAGTTATAATAAATGTGACCAGCAGCACTACTCGCAGTACATAAAGATAAAGAAAGAGCAAAAATATTGTCCTAGTGCAAGTTTGCGGCTAGTAATACACTATTGTAGTCCCTTCTCTGTACTTAGATTTTTCCTTGTTGTGCTGGCACAATGAGTGGCCACCGTCCGTAGGTTTTCTAGCAAATAACAGAGTGGGAAGCGTAGGAGAACCGAAACTTGTAAAAACAAGAGAAGGATTGTAGTTTGTAGTCTTTGCAATCTTCAAGTTGTATAGGTAATTTACTTTTAGTGCCAATACAGCATTCACTACTTTCTTGAACGTCAATTACATTTCTCATAATAATCTGCCTTAAAGCTGCTCATGAAGGAGTAAATATGTTCCGTTCGTACGTGCTCAGCTCTCTGATGCTCATTATTGATGTCCAACTGCTATTTGAATCAGGCTGTAATGTGCTATTATATTGTAATTTGTTTTCAGTCATTTTTCTCTCCTGTCTCACTCTCCGCAAGCTCTGATTGTTAGTATTGGTTTATGTTGGTCGAGTTTACTGGGGAAACTGCAAAAACAAAAATTTCAACAAAACCACTTCTTATTTCTTGAAAGCAGAGCTTTTATGGGGCTAGCAGACAATTTAAGGGAACAGCAACATGAAAACGCCAAGTAGTTTGGCCCATTTTACTTATTTTTTTATTTTCTTTACAGATTTCCTAAAGTTTCTTTATCGGACCCTTTTACAACTATCATCATCAGCACTACATAACTAATACGAGCATGTACATAGAGTCTTACCTCGGACAGAATGAAGAGCAGACCTTGTATTTTCACCGTAATGTAGAAAGAACAAACGTATGCACGAAAGAGAGAGGATGGCAGTGACATGACTTTCATTTTATCATTCTTCTTCTGATCATCACTTTGGGAGTTTGAAAATTCTCCAAGCTGCATGCTTTCCTTTTTTCCCCCTTTCTCGCAAGACAGTAAAAACTTTCTACGTGGATGAAATAAACCCTTTTGTATGTCAGTTCCCTCACACTCAGCTCCTTTTTTTGCCACACCGTGGAAAGTTACTACTGGAAAAGGCTGTTATCGTTTTACAGAGGCACTTCAATAAAACAGTAGGACCTCGATTTGAAGTGTGATAGACTACGCAATATTTTTCATGTCCCGCATAGGTACCCTTATGCAGTGCACACACATCTACTGATTTTACATTCTAGTCTTCATCCCCAACAGCTATACTCAATGACTTCGCCCAAGATTGGCACACTTACAGGGAAGCCTTCCGACTTTTTTTATAGAGCATGGCAACTCAGCCTATCCTTTGTTACTTCTCTATCAACTTTACTTAGCAGATACTTTTTTCCCTATTTCCCCGTGCTCAAAGTTTAACTGAGACTTGATAGTTTTTTGAGTTTCATAAAAACGCATGAACAATTTTTCTATAACTGTAGAGCGGCAGACATATAAGTACTTCATTCACTACTGCTGCCACTAGTCTAAGTGAACTGGGTCAGTTCGTGGTTCGATCGAAAAACTAGTCTCTTTTTTTTTCTTGTTGGCACTTGATCACATTCACCAAGAACAAAAGAAAACGACAAGAGAATACATTTTTTTGACGTGAGGGAAAGGAAATGAGTGAATGCAGTGGACACTCACACTGCCTCAGTAAACAGGGAGAGAGTGAGCTTCAGAGCAACTTTTTTTTTTATTTCAGAGGGAAAATCTTTTCAGCTCTCACATTGTCTCACTTGGCCCCAAAAGAAACGAGTGAAAATCCTTGCTCCCTTCACACACTCATTTCGTCTTCAAAAACTCCCAAGTTCCAACTGAGCTAGGGGAAAACGGTACACCGCCGCCGACAATAAAAATTATAATGAACCGAAAAAAAAACATTTATAATAATATCTTATGATTTCTCCGTCCTGCAGACTGGTACATTTATTACTTTACCGATTTCAGATATAGGAAACATCCTTCTTCGCTACCAAAAAAAAACTCTTTGCTGGACGGAATTCACGGCCTTACTCAGTGGCTCTGCTCATTGAGCATATTTGTGCCGCAGCATTGCTTCTTTTCAAACCCTTTCTCTATTACTGACACGAAAACCAACACAAGCAGTCCACTACTACGGCTCTGGCATCCTTTTGCTCTTCTTCAGTTCCTTTTTCCATCCTATCTTGTCTCTCTAGCTTAAAGCCTTTATGCTCCTCCACTCTGTCGATGCACTCATATATATAAAAAAAGTTGTTGAGGAAAACGGGGAATGTTGCGTACAATTGCTACTACGGCATAGCAAGCTCACTTTCGTATCTTCCTCCACCTACCACCATCGCCGTCACTGCCACTGCTATCATCACCACTGCCGTTGTTCAACAGCAAATAGAACTGTTTAGGCAAGTCCCTTTAAATAGCCTCAAAAAATGCTACTTTCATTCCGATATTTTCTTGGACGCTCATCTGTCACTATTTACTATTTTGCCTTTGTCACTTTGAGCGCCCCTCCTATAAAATCTGACTTCTACACTTGGAGCTTATGCACATGTCGGAGAGACACAATTAGAGTAATTTCTTAATTCCAGCAGAAAGGAGAAATTTTTTTTGGGGAAAAATTTACTACAATAAATAAAGCTTAGCCAGTCAGTTAAATGAAATTACGGAGGACTTATGATAATGCTTTACTGGTTAAATTAAACTTTCCGGTGTTAGCCATGCCGAGGATCTGGTTGATGTAGCACACAGCTTGAGCATCATGTGTGAAACTAACAAGTAGGAAGTAGGTACTGAAAAAAAAGTCCGGTACCGGTAATTTTCAGAGCTACATACACACATCCACGATGCTATATATTTTTTTTACTAGAGTGTTCCGCAGTTCTCCTCACGGAAAACTGTCCAACTAAAATTACTCTTACCGGAAACGTCTGCAGGGAAGCGGCGTGCTAGCAAAAGTAGTGACGATATTCCATTGCTATGCGTGTATCCTTTTGTACATGTGCATGACTCTGCCCACCTGCTCTCAATCAATGCGCTCCTGCACATAATATACGTTCATTCACTTAAAAAAAATTTACCACTAATCCACCGTAAGCAGATGAGAATACGATCGCTTGTTTTTTTTACTACCAACCAGCTACACCGCAATATTTTAGAGGAGCGATCCGATCCAGCCACAGTCACGCCAAAGGAGAAGCACTTTCATTTGCCTTTCTTCCGATATCATTCACCTTCCCATTCCCACTAGAATTATTTAGCTTAACTTCTCCGAAGACTCGCAGAATCAGTAGTTTTTAGGAGCGGTAACTAGCCGGTAACTATAACAACAAACAACGACATGTAACTATATGAGCGTAGCTCATTGAGCTTCTCCATTTTACAGTAGGCGGCCACAAACTACCAGAAAAAAAACCACCTTAGAGAAGAAAAAGAACTTACAAAAAAAATCCTCAACCTTTCCATATTTCAACTTTTAGTTTGACCTGCATGCTTATTGACGCTGTAGAAATGCAAACAGGAACTCTCCTTTTTATAACTAGCGCATACTTTTCTCTGTCACTGGCGACGAATTTTTTTTCCCTTTCTCTGTGCAGATATTCCCCTCTTATAAATACATGCACTTGTCTGATATGCCTCCTTCGCTCACATACGTAACAGCAATATGTGCAATCAACGATTGCGTCGCCCTGTCAAGCATTCAGCATGCATTTTCCTCTTGCTCCAAACTAATAGCTCTAAAAAGACTTATAAATAGAGGAGTAGAAGAAGGAAGAAGAGAAAGAAGGGTAATCGGAACCTATGCGAGAAAATATCTAAAACCTAAATCTCTCTTGTTGACTTGATACAGTGTATGAGCGGAGAGGGTTTTCTTTTACAACCAGTGCATTCTTATGTTGTTTAGTCCTCCGAATTATTATAACGCATGGAAAATGGGAAAATAGAAAGAAACTAAGAAACCAGTGGATGATATGGCGTACATCAAAAAGCTCCACTGACAGTGTTTTCCTATTGCAGTAGTGGTTCATCATCATCAGTAACGCTAAAATTTGATTCTACACGCATTATTGAAGTGTAGCTTTGCAAGTTTGCTCGTTAGTCGTGTAGAAATGGGTCTTGGCTTTTTATGTGCGGGTGCGATATTATATATACACCGTGGTTATCGCGCTCTCAGAGCGATACGGGATTTTTTTTAGCGGAGTTACGACGGAAGGAGTTTTGGAAACTGGGATATTTGCAAATTGTGGCGACGAGGAAGACAATGGCTGAGTGAGATGGAAAGCAGAGGATTTGTATACTAAAAAAATCCATACAAGACTGTTAAACTTTTTTTCCCCGTATAGTCGTAGTAAAAAAAAAGTTTTCAATGAAGGAGCACACGATTTTAAAGCAATCGTTACAATCTCTTTTTTTACTGCTGTACGAACTCATACGAAGAAATGGCAATTGTAGTGCGCTCTGAGTACGGCACGTACTCTATGTTGCAGGGATATGGACCTCAGACCAAGTCCGTGAACTAGCACGCCACCACCGCCAGTTATACCCGCGTGTAAACGGGTAATTTCACATTGTGCATGTGTGAACCTGCCGTTTTATTGTAGTTTTTAGCACTGGCTTAACCCTATCCAGGGCCTCAGATCTTTGTAACGTACGCTATAGTCGATAAGTATGTTAGGTCGAGCATTGGATAGATGCTTAAATTCTTTCAGGTTGTACGGTTTTGTGGTGATTTGGAGTTGGTGCCTACTTGTCTGCCCGAGTAAATGCAATTATGTGACTGGCTTTAATGAGTTTTATATTCAATGGATGCGGAATGTGAGCAATTTTAAGTTTGCAATACCTGGGTAAAAAGTATATGGGTAAACAGGCTGTAGTGTAACGTTGTGGCTGACCGCGCCGCCCTTATGACAAAAAAGTTTGTGAAGATTTTTTTTTGTTTGGTATTACATTCTTCCCGGTTCCATGTAAAGAGACTGCAGAGTAGAACAGTGCAGCAGATGATGGTCACATACGTACACCAATCCATATCCTATGCTACCCCAACCGTCACCATTGATACAGAGAAAAATTGACTATTTTATTAGAAAACAAACACGCACGCACAAGGAAGAATTGGGGAAATGAAGGAAGGAAGCAGACAAATTTTCATTTTCAATGCACATCCTCTTCCTTCCCTTTCACCAACTGCACGTTGAAATTCAAACTGGGGCGTAAAATTCAAGTGGCATTTTTACTTCACAAAGCCCTCACGAGCTTCACTCCTGTGTATGCCAACATGTTCCCATCGAGTGTGCTTCCTTTTCATATCACATAATTCAAAATATTGCAATGCAATGGTGATCATCCAGCTACGGTCGTGGAAGTAGTGAGCCCAGGCACCTGGTACCTATACTCTAGAGCAGTCAACCCTTTTAGTTTAACTACCTTACGGACTACTAATGGGCATGATTAATGGCAACCTTTTTTATTTTAATGAAGATTTCTCATCCGTTTCGGATTAATTTCGTCCCACTAATTCCATTTACCATAAATATTATATCGATTTGCCAATTACAGTACAGAAAAAAGTCATGATTAAAGTGACAGTTTATCGGCTCCATTCTCCTAATTCTCGGCGCATTTATGTAAGTATTTATGAGAATCTAAAGCTAGTCAATATTTTTTTTAAAAAAATATATATAATGAAACCTGGAAATAGATGCATAATATGGACAATATTACAAGAATAATGGAATTAGGATTTACTCAGTAAATTTCCTTAGTAAATCATGCTAGAGTAGCAACATCGAATCTGGAAATGTACTTTCGGCCTCAGTTTATGTTTTTAAGAATCCATCACTGCTGACGTAAATTTTTCTTCCCCTTTCGAGAAATTACTTCCGGAAATGCGGGGACTTTTAAAGGTATCACCAGCCACATGTCCTTTCTATAGTAAGATAAACTTTCTGCGTTTTGAATTTAAAGGGAATTCCACAGCATTTCCAAATTAAATTGCAAGGAGCAGCGAAGAATGAAATGTTTAGCGTGTAATAACTTCTGCAGACAAAAAACCCTTACATGAGGGTGGAGAAAAGCCGTGAAGAGTAAACCCTGGAAGGAAATTTATTTCAGGGAAAGATTAGGTATTATTACTCGTTGTCATCTTCCTTCATCAGGCGGAAAGGTAAGGAGGCAGAGAGGAGCAAAGGCCGTGCGGTACACATGGATTTTGGTGGTAGCGCACACAACCAACAACACGAAGGCACACTGGCTTCCTGTTTCCTGGTGCATGAAATATTTAATCTATTTATCTTCTTAATAGCAAAATATAAAGCTAAAAGTGTATTTTGTTTATAGCAAGCTGTGTCCTCTAGGTCTCTCTCCCTTCAGAAAGTTGTATCAATTAATTTTTTTATTCAATACAGGAAGAGGAAAGAGGGAAAGGGGAGCTGCGAGTGCTTTTCTACGTACACGCTCTTTCAGAATGAAACCCTTCCAATTGTTATTGCTTTCTATACGGCTTTCGTATGGCATTGTTGTGATGATACCGCCACTTCACCATAAAAGAAAAGCAGTTGCTTGAGTGTAACGCGTGGCAATGATAATGCAATGAAAAGATGTGATAGTGATGGGACATCTTGAGCTGGATACATGTAGCCGCTTAAGGCAGACGGTGGCAGCAGCATTAATAATTTTCTTGCGTCTGCACTACTGCCGGGTTACAATTCTTTAAAAGTAAAACTTACCTCCTTCCCTGCCACAGCATTCAGAATCCTTTCTTCACGCAGCCCACCTTTTTTTACGGCATTCCAGCTTCCGTGTTTTATGGATTTGGTGCATAAAAGCAAAAAAAATATGTTGCCTTATAGCGCGCTTCCGGAAAGATTAAATGTGCGAGTGTAGCGTGAAACCCAAGTCAGAAACAATTAGCCGGCAAAGACTTAATATGAACGGGATCATTTTTATGACAGCTTCTGAATGAGCATCGGAGATGGTGTCTGTCGTTTCTCAGTGAAAATATCGTTTACCACTTTAGCTCCCTATGCGTAAACACAGGAGTTTTGGGATTAGTGGACTGACATCAGAGTATTATAGGGCTCGTGTACCTGCCGGCTCCTCGCCTCAGCTCTACGCTCCCCTTTTTTCCCTCAAGCACTTACGAGCTAACTGGATAGACCAGGTGCACGGTTTATTTACTCCGGTATTTGGAAATTGCCTATGAGCGCTGAAATTGATATAATAAGAGGAATCTTACACGGAATTACCGCTCTTCCCTTTCCCGTGCATGTGTCATCTAAACTACTGCAAAAGCTTTACTATTCCTTGCAAATGAAATACTCCTCCAGTCATTCATCCGCTGAACAATTGTAGTCATAAAATGTGCATCTGAAAGTAGGGAGACAGACATGCATAATAAAAGAGAATCTGTTTGAATAATAAAATGCTGTGTACAGTTGCGATGCCCTGTAAACTTAATTAACGCGATATCAGCACAATTAAAATGTCATCCGACCAGCGAATGTAAATATGCGCTTCATTTATGAGCCTCATTTCCCTCCATATGCAATCTGTAACACCTCAAAACCGTTTACGCTCATCATTTTGGATAAGGCACTACTATTTAGGCTGAATGAAAACGGAAAATATTTCATTCACTATGACCATTCATTCAGTCATTCATTCGATTACAGTAGTATCTTGTAACAGACCTCATGGATGTATAAGCTGCATGTTGAGTACGTACACAGAATGAATATATTTGTCAAGATTTTATACCTTTTATACTTACCAAATAAATTACAAGGATAGAAGTTGACAGAGGCCACTTTGCTTTATGTCGGTGTAGTATTAGCTGGAGACACTGAGACTCTCTCTCTTGATAGCAGCATTTTCCACTTTTACCTCATGCTTTAGGCGGATTCCCGTTTTAGGATATTGTTATGCAAGATGATTACTTTGAGACATATATTTTGCTACTGCTGAACTAACTATAAGCAAATTGCTATGACCAATGATGGCTACCTTACTATTTGTAACTATATACTATTTACTGATATTTTGTCCGGCATTCAAAAGGAAGGAAAATATCAGCTATCGACTTTAAATGATTACGTAAGTTGGTATTTGAAAGCTGTGCACACCGCTGATTGCCGTAAATAACAAATTCATTTCCCAAATTGGGGCCAATTTGAAATTGGGGGAAAGAGAGACGGATATATTGAGCCTTCAACTTTGAAGCTTTTGACATTTGTCGCTCCAATATTGCCTCGCAATATTTGCAGAAAGCGTAAACATATCACACAAATGTGCCTAATCCAGTGTCAACTTTGTAATGCCGTGAGTCATACGGAGTATATCATGCAAGCGCGTCGGTGACGCTATATCCTAAGCTGATCGGTTTAGTACAAATTAGTTGTCGATTTAGTAGGTTTCAAGCACACTTGTCACTTTTTAGCTTCATGTCATCTAGAAAAAACAACAGACGGTCTTCAGGGAGAGGATTTTGTCTTGAGCTTTATGCCTTTTCCTATTGTTCACCCTCCCTTCTTCCTGTGCTGGCTTCGCTGAGTTCTCCGTTACCATATTTACCGGTGCTTTTGTGAGATATGAGTTGCTTTGTTGCAGTCATATGGCATACGTCAGTGGAAATGACTCTGGTAAAGTTATATACCTTGCCCGGCTATTAAAATGCGATGTACAGGCGACGCTGCGGCGCAGCCATGGTCATTTATCTTTTTCTGTCCATCTTGAATCTATATCGTTAAAGCAATTTTAAATAAACCTTAAACATTCAAAAATTATTAAAAATTAAAATAAGAAAATTAAAAGAAAAATAATCTCTATACAACCGGCATATCTGATATACATTTTGTCTTTGAAAAAAATGACCATTATTAAGCTAATTGCATGTGTAGGCCAAGCAGGTATTTTTGCCAGAGTTCTGTTTTGTCAGGCTTACAGTGGAAGTAAGCACGACTTAAAAGAAGTGTAACGAAATGCACGTGGAATCAAGCTGCATTTAAAAATGATAATTTCCCAATTAAACCTAATGTACTATTAGCTACTGAGGAAACACATTAGTTTCGGAAACGCAAACAGCCACGTTTAATCCAGTTCCAACAGAATCAAAAATATATACATAGTGAAGTAAAATTTGCTGCATTTTATTAAGCTTTTCTCACTGTGGAAGACTTGACTATGAAATAGTCCGCATGCGAAATATTGTATTTAGCCAGACAAGCTCACCTTCTTTCTCTAGATCAGCCGGTTCACTCTAGTGAGCGAAAACGTCAACGCCAGAGAATTCACAACTTTGTTAATAAATTCTGTTTTTCTAAAGATGGCTTGGTGAGTGCGCACGTTATATTTGGAGTAATCTGCTTTGTCACCAAGTGCTATTCTAAGCAACTGTGGCTGAATTGAATGGAGTAACTTGTTTTTGCTGTAGGGCGTTCCAGCCTCTGATTCTATTGCAGAAAGCTCTCACACAAATATTTAAATGGCTGCCTCGTCTTAATAGATGAAGTGTTTCAGTTCATCAAATGAACTGCAGAAGAAGTTAGATTGATTTACAATGAACTTTACTTATGGCTGAGAAAAAACATGGGTCCAATAGCTTCATGCTTCTTACGCAAAGACTGTGCTACAAAGTTTGGACACTGATTTTCGCATACAATTATCTGAAAAATGTCTGTTCAAAATAATATCAAAACTGGATTAGCTATAAAGTGCTATTACATTTTACAATTTTTGTGATTTCTAGAACAAGCCATTTAGAGCTAAAGGATTATACAATAAAATACAATTTATTTATTCATGTGAGAAATTATAGTCAGGTTTGAGTCAGTAGATCCTAAACTGTCGCAGTTTTTTCATCTTGCACGATTTACGACATATTTCAAAATGCTAGAAAATGGAAATTTATATTTATGTCGAAGAGTAGCATTCAAGTACAAAGACCAAGGGTAGGGGTAGGGGATCACTTTGCAGTATTTAATGAATCGTAATTGCGTTATACATTTTGAAAGCATTATTACTCCATGTATCCTAAATATTTAAACTATAAATTGATCAGTGCAATATTTGTTATAAAATCTGCGTAACTGCGCGATGTAGGTAAATCTGAATAAAACATTTGCCCATACTCTTATCCGTCTACCGTGTCAATTTCATCAATGGCCTGCCGGTTATGTACTATGAGCACATGTACAATTTACTGATAAACCGGCATTAGGGAAAATTTGTTGACGCAATTTTTTTTCAAGCAATGTTATATGTGCAATTATCATTGACTTGCATTAGTATGCTTATCATCTTATCTATATTTACTTTAATTGATTGACAGTCGGTCATCACACTTATCACATTTTCCCCGCAGTAGGTGAATTAAAAGTTCAAAGTAATACAGCTTAGCTGGTCGTAAATTTTATATAAAACCCAAATCAAGGTCAGTGGTGCTAAGGCAATGAAAGTTCAATATTGCTACAGAGGAAAATCCATTGTTTTTTAGTCATACACTTTCAGCCCGTCCGACTCATATTATTTCATTCCACTTGTTCCAACCAGACATTTCCAGTGACTCCATTTTTTCCAAAGACATGTAAACGTATGTAGGCATGCACTTCATTTCATAGAAGGAATTATATGACGAACGCATTATATGCAGTAAATCATAAAAAACATAATTTAACTGTAAAGAAATGATTTGACGACACATTCATTGGACCACGATGAGAATTATTATCTGAAATTGCATGAGTAATACTCTTCCACAAGCTTATCATTTTTAACTTGCTTATTGGCAATACTGACTAGCAAGTAAAGCAGATATGAAGTGGTATGCCTACGAAAATTTCTCGACCAGCTTACTAGCTAGAAAAATCAGTCGTCTCGTCGGGCAAAGCATTTCAACATCCTGGAAGGAAGCCATCTTGAAGAAAAGGTGCAGTGACTTCTTTATGATTATTACCTAAGGATTAGCTGGACTCGGCTAGACTACCATTTAGCTAGTTTCGCTTCCATTGAACCACAATGGAAATTTTTTCGCGCATTCACATCGTAGAGTATCAGTACTGGATAATGCACTAATCAGCGGAAAATTAACCAATCTGTGCAAAACTTGAACTAGTCGCTTTTATCGCTGGCATCAAATGCTACTTAATCACTTCCGCGCTAAATTTAGTGAAAAACCATTGTAAAACCATAACGGCTTCAGTTTAGTTGTGTACGATATTAGGCGCAGCCAAATGCTTTCTTTCTAATGTATGCTTCTATGAGTGCTAATGCAATAATCTGCTATATTTGAGCCAAAGAATGGGAGGGGAAATGGAAATGAAACTGAACACGATGCCCAAATTGCAGCTTCATCACATCAGCACCGTGCGTGACTGACTCACTTTATTTTGTCCAATATCTGAAGAAAGCATACAGAACAAAACTTGCATGACCTATATTTCTCAGATGCAAAAGTTTTTGGCATGTGTGTGAGGTCAAATACTTAAGCAGCTGAACTTCTTACTGATTTTTTTTACTGACTTGAGTATTGGATAGCAGAGGCATTTTGATTTAAAACTTATTCTGGTCCGTATATAACTTTCTTTTACTACCGACTTCTTTCTCAGCCGATATTTTTTTTCTACTCTGCATAGCATTTTAATGTCTTTGTTTTCTCCCTTTGGAACGATGACTTGCTCATATTTCTAACAACTGATTCCCTGTCACATAGACACCTACGCCTATATTGGAGCTTGCGGCTCGTGGCTGGTAAAATACAGTATAATTTCACTATGTACTTACAGTTCTCTTACTGGTGCAATATTTTCTCGCAAGGACGACTCTTGCGATTTTCTTTTCACTCCTATAAATCATCACCATTACCTTCAAAATGGGATATTTCGATCAGCACAGCTCTTGCATGGATACCATAGTCCATACCAAGGCATCACCTTGCAGATACTTTTATCATAATGAAAATGAAGCAATTTTGCAAATTGACTAGCACTTCCAGCTCTGAAATTATGTACTAGTATTAAATCAACTTTAATGAACGGCCAAAATCATCCACCAATTAAACTAAATAGAAATTAGTTGTCGTAATGTATTCTCTGGATTAGCCAAAATCGATAATGAAAATTGGTTACATAAGTTTTGTGCAAAATGGAATTGCCAGTCAGCCAGCACAAGATACCTAAAGCCCATTCAGCTCCAAATAATGCTTATTACGCTAGTAAAGTGCCTGCTCCATTTCACTATGTATATTAGCTAACGAAACAAGACAGAGAAGAAAATCTACTGAAATGCTTTTCGCCACCCAACACCCAAACGCTAAACATGAACGAGCAAGGTAGGTATCTCCTTTATCGTTGGTTGGTATTATGTGCTAAATAAAAGATTTTAAATTTAAAATTATCACCTTACTACGTAAAGTACGAAACGAAGTCAGATACATTTAGGGAAAAGAGTTTTCCCTTAGTTGTAAGCATGGAACGTACTACCTTGGGTATATTTTGTGACAAAACTTACACAGGTGTATGGAGTAGAAAAAGGAACGTGCGCTCACAGTCTTTTCGTATATGTGTGTCATGGTCATGGTGCAACTTTCATTTTGCATTGTCTTCTATAAACTCTCGTATTTAGGTGTACATAAATTACAGAATTATGCATGTGGCTGTTAAATTATCATTACTAAAATGTGGTCTGCTTTTATTGCTGCTCCTGTTTTAGTTTCTAACTTGGCACATTACTCAATTCTGAGGGAATAAAATCGCTCAAATCTCATGCTGCTGTTGCTGCTGCTGTATGCTTGAATTCGAGAACTGTTTTTTTCTCATTTAATTACTAGGGAACACCAAGAGCACAGATTAGTGCTGTGGATTCACCCAAATTCTTTCTAAGTCACACGCCATTTGACATGAAGGAACAAAAGTTTGCTCCCAGTAATAGCGTAACACGCTACATGTGATCGGGCAGGCCACTGGAAGTGGTTTCAAAACTTTATTGCCAAGTTTTTCATCTTTTTCATTAATAACCTATATAAAAGCAGCGTACAGTGGTACAGTACTTATTTTTTGTTCGACGTCGCTCGCTTCCCATCGGATTTTTGCTGGTTCTTCTTTCTTCCACAAAAATGCCAACGAGGAGCAAGGACTGAGTAAATAATATTGCAGTGCAGATAAGAATTACCTACTACACTGGTTTTAGCTTAAACTTTGTACTATTCCACTTATAGAGGAGACAATTTTTGCTCTACGCTATATGAAATGGCCAAATCTTGGCACACATTTTGCTAGAGGGTAGTAAAGTAATCTTGATTCTTAGTAGCGTCTCCTTCTCGCTAAAAGATACTTCTTTATCTCCGCCATTTACTTACATGCAACTTGCTAAACATATGACACGAGTCGAGAGTCGAGACCTAGACTCGAGTTGGGTGCTTTTTGTACAGCGGGTGCATATATATCTTTAGCAAATGCGGTGCTGGATTCATCGTCCTTTCATAGATTCGAGAGAGTGAACAAAAGTTGAAAGTAGAAAGCATGGAGGTTGTGAGGATGCCAGATTGTGCACCACCAAAATTTGAGCGTTCATGTGCCTCCCCTTTATGCAACTTTGAAACCAAAAAACTATCACCGCACCGGCCATTTCTTCCTGAAAGGTGTGTGTTGGCATAGGGCAAAATATCTGTACGATATATTTCCTTTCCATTTGAAAGTTGGTAAACCGCACCGTGCAAATGGTGAATGGGTGATGGGGAAGGAAGGTGGACATCGTCAAGGAAAAAAGACATTGGGCTAGAATATGATGTGTTACGTAATGCCCCACGAAAATCTGAGGAAATGGAGGACTAGGCGTATAAATTTATTTGCAAAATGACATCATAAAGAGTTTACATGTGGCGGAGTACACTGTCGAAGAATTCCATTTACGCGAAACTTTCGCCTTTGTGTGAACTGCTGGAAAAGTGATGCACTTAAAAATGCGAATTTGGAAGATGTCGTACAGACGGTTTGCAAGACAGGACACAGCATTTGCACGAATGAAAAAAATTCACTGTACAAATCACCATTATTAATGCTTGATGATGCTGAACGAGAGCTTCCATTTTCACTCTCCATTCGCACTCTTGCCTCGCTACTTTTGGCTAGATTTTTTAAGTGCTGCTGCACATGTGATAAACGATTGAGGTTGAAGGTTAGACTTGCTTAACTAAGGATAATAGAGAATATTGCCATTTATCAGAGAAATCAAATGCGGCTGTATGTCAGTGCGTATGGAATTTGGAATGGTGAGCTTACAAAGCAAATTCCTAAAGTGATGTAAAATGTAAGCAATGTTCGATAACCAATATATGTAGTTTATAACAGAAACGCATACTATTTACCGCATTACACATTCCCATCTTTAAAAGTTAACCATCAAAAATTAAAGATGCGTCCAGCAAAGTTCTGGCCAAGCTTTCAAGTACAGATGGACAAGTTGATTGATGATTGATCTTCTCGTACCTAAGGATGTACCTAAGGATGGAATGAAATGATAAGTTATGTAAGCTGTAATTAGAGGACCGGTTATAGTAATATCATCGCCGGTCATAACATTGCACGCAAGTCAGACGAAGAAGCGGTCGATTATGATACATAGATTGCTTATTTGCATCAATATACATGCATTCTTGTCGATATACCCATTGTCGGATATTGGGATATTAGCAACTTCGCCAATAATATTATTGAACGGTTCTTCTATACTATGGAGAAGCCATATTCACATAATATTGGCAGTTCACGCCCGGCAATATTAACTTGCATGCTTCATTCTGTAGAATAGAATTCTGACGAATTAGATAGCATATCTTTCAGCTCTTCAGAGAATGTGGAAAAGTTTTCGTTGTCGGCATCGGCATGCCTTCCCTTCCATTGCTCCATCCATGGCATTCAGTCCGGTGAAAAAAAATCAACAGAGTTATATTTCGTTCATATTTTGTATATAGTGGGATTCAATTAGAGGAAGCGGCTCGATTTGCTGAAATGCAAGGCTAGAAGCCGGCTATGTAGGGCATTGAGATAGCACCGCGCTACACTGGCGCTAAATGTGCCTACACATGGATCGATACGGGAGTGATCAGTATAAATGAGTCGAGGTGTACATTGGACTCTTGATTCTTGTGTCTGCTTCTGCTACTCGCACAAGAAAAAAAAATCAGTGTGCTGTGTCTCGTCTAGTCGTAGATAAAGTATGCCCACTACACACTCAAAATCCGATTATGGCATCAAAGGGAGGCACGTCCACTCGGTGCTTTTTATTAAAATGACTAATAAGAAATTCAGCCAATGCGTGGTAATTATAGACTCTGCGAGGGGCATCTGCTTTAATTATATTTGCTGCATGGAGAAATTTACACGGCACCTTTAGTCCCATTGTGCACTGTGGAAACGTGGAAATAATGGGGACGGGACAGATATAATGTTTGCTTAGGTTTGTACATTGTACGCTTGAAGAAACGAGATAACTGCCCTTTAAGTTTCTTCAGTTTAAATTCGTCATTATTACCGTATTAATCATAACTAAATTACTTTGCTTGCTAACAGGGGTTGCGGAACCTGTGGTGAGGCGGGGATAAGCGTATTCTACAATGTTGTCCTATTGCATATAAAAGTCCCTATTGTGCATTTGTAGCAGGCAGGGATTAGCTGAGAGACCTGTGCTTAGCAAAGCAATTTAAGGGATTGTCTAAAGGCGCATCGAAAGCACCGCTATTCCTGCCTGTACTAAAACTGAGCAATATGATCGAAAAAACGCTTTAAAAANTCAAGAATGGAAATTTGGGGGACAAGAGCAAGCAGTGCCCATACTTGGTGTAGAAGCCGGTAGGTAAACCCTATCATATTGGCAAGGAAAATATATATCAAGCACACTAGCCACCCGAGATTAGTCCGGCTAGACGACCGATGCAGTCGCAGGCGACCAAATGAGCTTTTTTTAAAAGAAAAAATTCCTTACAGGATTATAGCTTCTTTGCTGTGAATGAAATTTGAATGTAGTTATTTAATTCTAAATAAATTCTTTATTCAAAAAACGATTTTCATTCCAAAGCCCTGACTCACATCCTGCCGGGCAATGCTCCTGCGTTTAGTAATTATTTTAGGTTGATAAAATTTGATAATGTAGCAAATTTCATAGCTTTTAAATCACAAGATACATATAGCAATTTGCATGAAAGTTTTTAAAACTCACACCCTGCCGGACAATGCTCCTGCGTTTAGTAATTATTTTAGGTTGATAAAATTTGATAATGTAGCAAATTTCATAGCTTTTAAATCACAAGATACATATAGCAATTTGCATGAAAGTTTTTAAATTCAAGCTTCTTCCCATGCTTTTTAGCACAAGCAATGGATCGATCGCATGCTTGACACAAGTCATTTCAGAGAAGTCTCTCTCCACTTGGCACACAATGTCCGTAAAATGCCGTATTCGCATTTAGCAATAGATATGAGGCATGTGCGAGTAGTGGTGATAATAGTGCATGAATGTATATATTAAAGTTGTATAGAGGAGCACATGAGTTCCTACATTTTTGGTGTTTCCCATGTGCACTCACTTCATTCGCTACAGAAGGTCGTTGGGCGTTTGCTGTCGAGAAGAGGATATCGGCGCCAGCAAAGCTGTATTAGCTGCATGGTCGCGACGCCGTGTGCGGGTTCAGTGTAGCTGGGAAACGATGCCGCATTTTTTGTGGGTTTGGGAGCGATCATGTGAGCACAACATGGCAACGCTGTAAAGCCCACGTCAAAGGCCGATTGAAGAAGAGGCAGGCAGGCAAGAAGAGGCTGCAGTGAGCAGGGCAGCCATTTCGTTCGATCCTTTCGGCTTCTCTCTCGCAACCAGTGAACATCGAACATAGGGAGGCTCTCAGCTACTTCCAGGAAAAGTTCCATTAACTCACCATTCAACTAATTTTTATCAACTCCGAATTTTAACAAAAGTGAGTAAATATGATTATCCATAATTAGCCATTTTTTGTAGAAAAATAGTTTGCAAAAAGTTTTGTGCAAAAAACTATATTTGGATGTGGCTCGTTTGGAGAGTAAGAGTTTGGGGAGGATGGGACCACTACTTTTCTTGTAGAGTCGCCATAGTTGATATAGTGGAGAATGCAATTTCTCTTTTAGCAGCGGTAGCCCGGTGGGCTGCAATTTTGGAGTAAGAGTATAATGGGAAGGGACTAATTACTATTTATTTAATTTTTTTGTGCTTCCAGAATCAAAATGGGTTTGGGTGACCCCGTTTCGTTTATGAAGGATTTCGTTGCCGGAGGTATCTCCGCTGCAATTTCAAAAACTGCTGTTGCCCCAATCGAGCGTGTTAAGTTGCTCCTGCAAGTACAGCATGCTTCCAAGCAAATTACGGCAGATATGAGATACAAGGGTAAGTTACAAATTTATAATGGCATGTGTCCAAGAGAATAGGGGAATATCATTTAATAGCTTATTGGTAGCGTGGGACTCTACGCCAAAGAATGGCTCATAGAGTAGGCATAGGCACGCATACCGATTACAAAAGGTTCCTCGAGTACTCAAGTATGGCCGGAGTTATCCGTCTCAGCAGCCAAATGGTCAACTCGTATATTGCATAATAGTAAAACTGCGAAAAATTAATTTCTTGATGAGCCGGAAATGAGCAGGTCATATGCAGAGAAGTGAAAGCTTACTAATACTGTAAAACTCATATAATATGCTGTATGCTCAATATACGGCCATGTTTGAGAATTCGATTGTAGAACGGGTAGATACTTGAGTCGAGACTAGATGAGCCATTTCTTCGAAGGGGCATTAAACTCTAAAAGTGTCAATTTGAAAGGAATTAGAAATGAGCAAGGAATTTTAAATTTTAGGTATGGTGGATTGCTTCGTCCGTATTCCAAAAGAGCAGGGATTTCTAGCATTCTGGCGAGGTAACTTGGCCAACGTCATCCGGTATTTCCCTACCCAGGCGCTCAACTTCGCCTTCAAGGATAAGTAAGATCTTAGCACATTTTATCTCGTATTAAATATTTCATTGCAACTTGTAGAAATGTGATTCATTTTGTTTCTGCATTTGTTCTATAGGTATAAGCAAGTCTTTTTGGGAGGTGTTGATAAGCACACACAGTTCTGGAGGTACTTCATGGGTAACTTAGCCTCTGGTGGCGCTGCTGGTGCTACATCATTGTGCTTTGTATACCCCCTTGATTTCGCTCGAACGAGGTAAATTCAAAGCTAATGTTTCTATTTTATTTCCCTTTAGGGGTAGTCGTAATTACTAGCAATTCATTTTTATATTTTATTTTCCCACTTTAGGTTGGCCGCTGATATCGGCAAAGCCTCAGGAGAGCGAGAATTTTCTGGATTGGGCAACTGCCTGTCAAAGATCTTCAAGAGTGACGGTTTGGTTGGTTTGTACAGAGGTTTCGGTGTATCCGTTCAGGGTATCATCATCTACAGGTAAGCTTAAATCTTCCATTTTGGAGACTTTATACTATTATTCTTTATGTTTAGTTAGTAGTTGCAAAGTCAGCTAATATGATCCATGAGGTCTGTCCATCTGCCTCTTTCTATCTATCTATTCGGAAAAACTTTACCTCAAAAATGTTCAGTGACTGAAGCTTACCAAATTCAGTCCATCTAGGGAGTTATGAAATGAAATGATTACCTTTTCCATTTCGTATTCAGTAATAAATAAATGCGATAATTATTTGTCAGGCTCCCGATGCATGGTGCGCTAAGGGGCTATTTTTAAAAAATTACTTCAGACTTTGCAACTGGCTATTATTTCTATGCCTTAGGTTCACCCGTTTTATTCTGATGCCATAATAAGCCTTGGACATTGCTAACGATTTATTATTTTTAAATAAGAACCGAAATTTAAGCTACCGGAGGGTTTCACTCGTCACAGTTCTTTTTCCTCTATGCGTGGAAGAAAAAGGGCAACATCTAACGAACTTGATTTATTTATTTAATTACAGAATACCATGGACTGTTGGGGGAAGATTTATAAGCAAGAAGGTGGCAACGCTTTCTTCAAGGGAGCATTCTCGAACGTTCTCCGTGGTACTGGTGGTGCCCTTGTATTGGTCTTATATGATGAAATCAAGGCTTTCCTATTTTAATGTTGCCAGGGAGAGGCATCTGGAGCATATTAAATTCCTTTAAGATACAATATAATACATACAGTAAGAGAAGCTCCATCTTAGTAGAAATTGAAAAGTGTTAAAGGTTTTAATGAGAAATGGTAGTGAGTGATTAACTTTACGTATAGTTTAAATGGGATGATTATTCTTTTTGTTCTCTTAAATTCCATATTTGAAGGAAATGTGGGAGTAAATACCAGATTGATTTAGAATTTTGAAACTGTGTTTAAACGTAGTTATTTGTTTTACCTGGCCATAATTTTACTGCATTCTTGCATTTTTATTGCTTTTTGAAAATAAGTTTTCATACCAGTGGTCTTGAAGATGGCACTAATGGCAATGTGGAAATCTTTTTCTTGGCCGCAGCGAAAGGATTTTCCGAAGTGTATTGCATACTTCATTCTATTTAAAAGAGCTGAATTACTTTGTAAAGATCCAGTTAAAAGCAAAGCATACAATTGATCGGGCATTAGTGAACTCTTCGATCCACGGTACTCCGTTTGGCGATTGCTTCAAAATCTGGCATGACACAAAGAAAGTATGCAGTTATATATGCAGTTCGGAACAAATATATGCATAACAGAAAACTAAGGAGAGGACATTCCTTTGCACTTTCAACTTTTTTTATTATTCATAATGTATGAGACGAAATTTGCGGCAGTATACACCAAAATTTAATTTGTTAGTAGTATTTTGGAAATATATGATTACATTAAAGCAAAGAGAATCGCCAGTTTGCTAATAGGAATTATAATGTCCACACGTTCTAAGTACCCATTACAAGTGATATTGAACTAGTGCTAGTTGAATCATCAAGGCTTGCACGCTGTAATAAGAAACATTATTTTTCTATTAGTGAAACGAGCGATTAGCCATGCTTACATCCTGGCCATTCATCGATTTCTCTCATTCACGTTTCAATCACACTGAAGGCTCAAACACAGCCAATGTCTATCTAACAAATCATAGATTTTACTATACATTATAACAACAATCTGACATTTCTCGTAAGCAATACTAACTCATAGAAAATAACATTAAACTTAACTATATCCTTCTGGACACATAACAGACTCAGTTTAAAAACTTAAATTACCTATATATCATCTTAATTACAGTGCAATTATGCACTGATAGAGAGTTCATAATCTACGCTTGAATAGTACAGTAGGGATACTTGACGAAAACTAGATTAATGTCATTAAATGTCGCTAACTTTCAGCTCAACAACTGGTATCAACATCACATGAAATTATATCATTGCATCCATTCAAACGAAGCGAGCGAGTATTCGCAATTTATCGTTGGCTCTTCAGACCTTCCGTTAACTTCACACTTTTAATTGCACAATATTTCGGACGAAGTAGCTGAATAGACACGTGCGCTGCAGTTTATTAGTGAACATATTTTAGTAATATGGAATTCAAAGTTTATAAATTTCTCTGTCCACCAGCTACCGTAGAACACTTAAATGTTCCTTAACCCGACAACTTATTTGATAATGTTGATCGAATGGGAAAAGCAGGACTAATGCTTTCAGTTACAGGAGAAATCATTTTGTTCTAAGGTTAGTTCCATTTACAAGTTGGCCCCTGAATCAACGTATGTATAATAAATAACTCTTCGTGAATGATTGCCGATCAGTTGAGTGGTTGTGGTCGTGATCATACATTTGTGAGCTATGAATAAGTAGGTCCTACTGTTAACACTTAAACACTATTTTATTATTTTACATATTCACAGTTGCTTGTTTCCAATCACAACACAGGTATAGATAAATATGGGCTGTTTCCGTAATTAATATCAATTAAATGGCATTTACAAAAGGAAACGACTTTTATCAGATTTTATCCACTCGCAATAGAGAATAATAGTAGTTGAGATTGATTTACATGAAACTCGTAAATAAACCGGAGCTGTTGCTATTACAAGGTACTACTCGGGTACTTTCTAGTTTAACTCCGCCACATTAGACAGCATAAATCAGAATATTGCAGGAAAAGTTCAGCATAAGAACCGGAATGAAAATTAAACATCACATATTCCTAAATTTCCTTCTAAATGTGTGGATTCGTAAGTGAGATTTTGTGGAGGACCACTTCACAGGTAAAAATCATATTGGAAGGCATTTAATATTTTCACGTTTCCTGTACAAACGGACAGGTAGCGTCGTTATAATGTCAATGTCATTTCATCGTTTCCTTACCGGGTTGACGGTTAATTATACTAAATATATATTTAATATATGATAAAGATATATTTTTGTTTACATTTATCCACATCCAAATTGCTCGTGTATCTGCCTATAAAACTTCCATTTCACAACTGCAGATATTTTTTCATAAAAATTAAAATCACTTTTCCAGGTACGCAAGGTTGATTAAAATATTAAATAAACTGTTATAAATTCTATCATATATAAATGATTTTTCCTGCTCTAAATTTATAGAAAGAAACAAGCATTATCTTAAAATCAATCAGCTTTCATGAATTTTACTATCTATAAACTAGTTAGGGACCCTAATTTAGGGTTTATGCACGCAGCAGAAATTTGATGAAGCTTATGTTTTTCGGTTCCTTAGCGATGGATTCAGTTGCCTGTTACTTATTATGCTAGGTCTCAGAAGTTGGTGATAGTACTCGGAACATGACAAAATGTTCCGAAAGTTCTACAAAAAGTAGAAACATATCTCTATGGTGATCCAGAAAACAATATGAAATCTTCAGAAATAGCAGCATATTATGTATTTTATTAGCTGTGTTTCGCTAGCGTTACAGCTGCGAAATTCGTAAACCTAAATCTCGATTGTTACTCTAATTTTACGATAACTAATCTTATATAAGCTACCTCTATTGCTTTTAATACTACCAACTACATTCACAGTCAGGTTTTACCGGCTTTTGTCTACGATGATGTAAAAACATGTTGCTGTCACTTTTGTAATTTGCAGATGCAAGTGATGCAGGCGATGTACATGCATATAGCTGTATAATTTAGCTTTTGTACGGAACCAATCAATTATTTATTTAATTTTTAGAAAAATCAAAAATTACTTTCATTGCCCAGCCTATATGCACTTAACCTCTCATTAATTGGAAGATATTACCTGCAAAAGACCTTTTTACTTTTCATTTGGGGAGCTGACCTCTCACAGATCAAATCTCATGTCAGATCAAAAATTGTTCGGCACGTTAAATATCTTTCATACTATTTTTCTTAAAAAACATATATGCTCTCATTAGTGTAATTCTTAAGGCTAGATCGGTGATGATCACCAGTTTCAAATCGTATATATGCATTGCTGTAATTACCCACATTTGTTAACTTCATGGGCTTGGGGTTGCCATATTGTTACCCATGGGAGTTAGTATTTGCGACTACTTTCCCTTAAAAAAACTTAGCGACGACGAGTAGGTCAAACATTACCACATGAGATTTAAGTACTGTATCTGAAGCTGAACAAAAATACTTGGTGACTAAATTTTCAAAAAAACTGACTGACTCTTACGGGAATTTCCTTGAGAATATTGTTGCCGCATTGGAGGTTTATCCTTATTTCATCGTATTTTAAGCTCATTTTGTATGCCAGCCTGGTTTACCCAGTAATGCATCACTTAACAAGATTTTTCTACTATTGAACATTACTCCAATTTCAGCTATATGTGAGCGCAAGCTCTATTATCTAGATCTACTGGGTCAGATCATGTCAAAAAAATGCAGCACAGCCGGAGGCTTTACCCACACAAGCACTGGAACTGGCAATTTCACAGAGAATGCTACTCCATTTCAGTAATACTTTTGAATTTAGGTTAGCCAGTCATACAAAATTAAGGAATCTAATCGTACTGGTCACATGTCATGGGTATCTAAATATCTAAATTGCTGGTAGATGAAAAGTCGTTTGAAGCAAGTTAGGAGCATGTAAATTAAAGTAAAAATTTCAATAGGAAAAATAATTCATATAAGAAAGCAGGACTGCAGATTTTAACAATTTGTCAAAATCGAAATAAAAAGTAGCGGGGAAATTTAAGTAAACCGCATGACTATGCAACCGTATTTACATTGATAAAGTGGCAAGTAAATTTCATGGGGTCCTTTGCAATTACGACAGGCGTCACTGGGTCGAGAAAATCGTAAAATGACCAGTCTTTCAGTGAAGTGTGAAGCATTTCCGGCTATCAGATAAGAAGTAGATACATCTAAAATATAGATGAACTTGCTTGCTTGCTCAACCAAACCTTTCTTTGTTTTTTGTTTCGTTATCTAGTTAATAGTTAGACTAAAGTTCAGACTTGTTGTAAAGTGCACTTACTAAATTCCCAAAGTATATTTTCTCCTGTTTAAATCTACTATCAAAAATAGGATATTTCTACTTACTGTTAATATAAAATTGAATCTACTAGAAGAAAAATTACACACACGGGAGGGAAGTTAGTATGACAGAGATGTTTTTGAACCTCATGTAAACCATTTATCTCGCAGTGACAATGACTATCAAGAACTTTAAGTATGCATAATCAGCAGATCTGTTGCTCCTCGAAACTTTCTGTAAAAATATATAATATTTCCTAGCGCCTTTGTCATTATGCACTCTATACGTTTGGTAAAAATTTTTACACAGAACTACATTTCGATGTCCCAACTTTCCTCTATAGAAATGGAGAAAGTATTGAAATTTCCACTATAGTATTATTCCGTTATATCAGAGATAAAATCCGTTTCTTTAACTGTAGGTATCACTGGGCAGTTCTAGGAGAATTGCTAACTATTATACATGGCCTCGTCCTCCACCGAGCGTGGGATATCAAATATTTCTGCAAATAGTGGAGGAAGGCAAACCAACTGATTCCAGTGTTGGCGGTACCAATCTAAGATGTCGGTGTGAAATGTTCCAATCCTCCTCAGATCACTTAGTAAGGTAGAGGTGCCTGTTTTATTAAGCGAGTCGATGAGTTGATGCTGTGAATGCGTTAGCAAATTCACGGAATGGTGAGTTAGTCCTTGGCGCTGAGGAGAAAGTAAGCAAGCTCCAGATAGGAGACCCAACTCTGTATCCAGCCAAGAAGACACAGCCAGCCAAAACGAAAACAGAGAGGACGTGAATTTTGACTGCGGGAAGGAAATAAAAACAGAAGAATTAATAAAGGCCATTCTACTAAAATATTTGTAGAGGTATTAAAATATTCAAATAAATGTAATTGTAAATGCAATCTTGTCAATACATCATAGACTATATCGAGATGTTTCCGATTCAAGGTCAGGCCATCAGATAAAGTGATAGTGTCCTTTGTTGCCATACGAACAACATAAACTGTCCAAATTTCAAAAAATCCAGTTTTAATCAGTATTAGCTGATCGTCCTGAGGTAGTGATGTAAATCCAGGGATCCGTTTCGCAAACTCTACCACAGACTGTATGGACGCAAGCATCTCTCTGGACAAGACAGTGAAAAGGGATACCCGTATTGTGTGATTGCTTTCTTGCAGATCCTAGGAGCAGCATAGTTTATACATTTATTTTTATTACGGAAATTTTTTTGACTTATTCATATGCAAAAAGTGCATACAAGCCTGCCTAATCATGACCTATAAAAATGAATGATTTTCTTACCATCGTCAGTTTCCTTGGAGCTATGTCTCGAACCCTTTCCTGGGTGTAGACGCAGTGGTGCATATGTGTTTGAGAAACGATGGTGGCGAGAGAGTTCACCCCATTTGTAAATGTAGTGGATGCAGCAGTTGTTTCAGCTGCTGCAGAATTCTTTGATGTAATTGTACTGTTGTTTAATGTCGTACTGCTGCTAGTACTCGTGATAGTGGTGCAACTGTTATTGGCGTTATTTTTAACATTTCCGCATGTTATTGACCCTTCCGAGGATATATTGGATCCAGGCGAGGCTGAATGTGATGTCCCATCGTAAGAAGACTGATCCGCTTCAGCAGAGGTTATCGCTTCACGGGACCTCTTTGGCACACGACCATATCGGACCGCTGTAAAAGGAATCGATTTTAGTAATTTTGTAAGTATTGCCTCAAAAGACGTGAATGGCATGATATTATCAAGCATCGAACTAAAAACACCATGCCCAAATGACATTCGTACAGGCGCACAGCTCGACTCCTCAAATTTTCATCAAAAACGTTCAATCGAGTAGTTTGAACTGTCAGCAACTTTGGATAATTTTTTGATTTTCAGATTTAAATTATAATGTTCAGTCACGCTAAACTGTGAATTTCAGAGCCATTTGAACTTCATCATTTTCAAAATCATTTTAACTACTTCGTCTTGTAAAACAATCCAATACTTTTTGATAATGAACACAGTAACTAACTGCTTACTCGTGCCAACTATAATTACTTACAGTCTCGTGACATCCCAACAGCAAGGCATTTTTTGAATCGGCAGTATTGACATCGATTACGGTTTAAGCGAATCACCAAACATTTTCCATCCCGTAAGCATCTGTAAAAACGTTAAATTACAAATAAAGTAAAAATAATGGGATGCGTCCTCTTAAAACTTAAATTTTATACTGGCAGAAATCTCTAACTAATATACCACGCACTGTTTTCCATACCTGTATTCAATTTGCTTTTGAATGCTCCTACGGAAAAATCCTTTGCATCCTTCACAAGAAGTAACCCCATAATGATACCCGCTTGCCTTATCGCCACAAACACGGCATGGATGAAATGATTTCCCAGAGCTATTAGAGTCCGCATATAGACTTTCTGTAAAACAAAAAAATCAGCTTTAATTAAGATTCGTATCGTTAAATCAAACACACTATAAAATGCTACTTTCACTGCTACTAGCAATATGTTTTAACCCACTCATGATATGTCATATGCAATAATTCAGCTAATTAAATCGCGGTAGAGAGAAGAGACAACAAATCTGAACGGCACTCAATCAAGTAAAATACCAATAATAGCATTTGGCATTAACAGGTACAATAAACAACGCTTTCGCTTTATTCGTTTGCCGGTTGCGCAAACTTTGCGCAACCCAAAATATAGCCTTCTTGAGAAACCGTAAAAAATGTTACGTGTAAAAAAGATAAAACAATAATAACACACCCGTTGTTAATGTTTTTACTGGTAAACCGTTAGAGACGATCATTTACCCATTCTCTTAATTCTTCAGAAACACAGTTTAATAAAAGAAGCACGTCATTTTGTAAAATTATGACACTCTGACACTGGGCTGGTTATATAGCTATGTATAAAGCAATGATGGATTTACACCGACCACAGACAGCGCTATGTTGTCATGTACGCCGTGTTATTCTAAGCATTAATAATTCGGTCCTCCCTCCCTTGCCTTATACCATTTTTCCCTTTCTTCTTTCATTATTTCTGTAATTTGCATTTAAAATTCCCCGAAGTGCGGAAGAGCTAGGAACAACCGGTTGTGCTAATGATAACGGGATTTATTACCAGAAACATTTAGAAATATCGTGTTCATGTATGGGAAAAGGAATTCCGTTCAGCAACTTTGCATTATTACGGCAGCCATACGCAGACGTTCTGTCTCCATCCATGAAAATATTTTTTAAAGAGTTGACATAAAATATTACTAAGGATATTGTAGAAGTAGAAACATGAAGTCATCCGCAGACGGTGAAAGTTTGACGGTACTATTCTACATGATTACAATTTGCAAACATTCGCCTAAAATATGTGTTTAGATTTGTCTATTAAGCAGAGAATTCTCAATGTTAATATTCGTATTGAAAATTTTAGCAACCACTAATTTGCACTTGACATTGATATATTTTCAATGATTCTGGGATAAATGGGTTCATGTGCTAATTTGTAATTTATCCTCGCTAGTAGCCCTGAAGACGATGTGGAAACCTTCAAAGGCTAATCTGATTTTAAAGAAAATGCCAAAAACATCCGCTGTAACTATGTACCTTCTATTTATTAATATAACTTATCTGGAATTCACTTGTGCCTAATTCTGGCGACAATTGTGAGCAAAGCTACGACATTCTCTTTTGCTCGATGTATCTATGTCTGTCGTCGTCTGCCCTTCCTCTTAAATAAATTCAGATATGTAAATATTTTGCACACTAGTTCACTTATTTTTTTTAAAAAAAAATATCTTGAATATTATCGGCGAAGTTTTAGCAGAGGTTTCTAGAACAAGAAACTGATAACATCTATGAGCAGCAGCCCTTTCATATTTTCACGCACAGCTACCGATTGTTCTAGAGAAATAACGAAATAAAAAGAATCTCATTAAGATACAGCGAATCCATCTGGTTTTAGGAGGAAGGACATTTCTATTGCATTATTTCAAACAGATACTGCAGTTTATGCATCATGCATCAGTTTAATTTTTAGCATTACCAAATTTCAAAGACTTTTGACAAAAATGAGCAATACATAAAATCTAGTTTCCAATTCCAATGATGTAGAATTTATTTAACAAGAGATTCGGTTTAGTGAACTCTTTCCTGTTTACTAAATATATGTTTGCAAACATAATAATGACTATGCAGTAGACTCAAAACAGGTAAAGCTGTGGAGTAAAACTTTCCTACCTCTGCAAAATATTTGGGCTTCCTATTTATACTGCAAACTGAAAGTTGAAAGCGCAAATATACATTCAGTCGATACGTTGTCGATTTTGTTTTATTTCCAGTAGTGGCGCTAATACTGACATTCGAGTAAGCTAAAATGTAAGATTTTAACTATTCTTTTGCAAAGCAGATACAGTCCACTAGGGAAAATCCGACATAGCTCCAGCCTTGTCTTGTCAGTTATGTAATAATGAAAGCCATTAATGTTCTGTTATGTGTTCGAATTCTGCTGTTATACACGGTCTCTTGTGGTAACTGCCATTTGAAAAATCATTATATGCATTCTAGCCTGCTTCGTTCAGGGTATTAGGTACACTTTTCCTGGCTGCATGCGCATACGCTGAGAGGATAAGATCTTTCAGGTTTTGCAAGTCTTTGTATTGCTTATATTTGCATAAAAATTTTTTTTTGATGGTCCCACTGCCAAGCCAACGACCTTTGACTATGGCTTTTGCATGTTCTCATATGACAAATCATTGTCACTATCACCCTCACTCGTAAAACATTACGGAGTCATGTAACTTGTTAAATTGATTTATAGCTGCTGGTAAACGCGAACGCTTTGCCATTATTCGCATAAAATAATAAATTGCCCTAATCGTTCATTTTTATTATGGCTTTATTTTCAAAGCACATTTGTTTGTTTATTTTTGAAGCACTTTTTATTAAGCAAATATGCTTGTAAGCAGAGCTGTGCTCTTAGAACAGCAGCGTCTTTGGGGATAACTCTGAGAAATGAACTTGCAAAGATATTACATGATCGCCCCAACCTTTCTCGCTACAGCGTATTTATATTTTAAACTTGGTCGTTCGTCTTTCTGCCAATTGGGCGTTTAGCACAGAGAGTTTATACCGCAGTGCGCACTTAAGCTATCACTTAAATTT